>APFE031465337.1:27604-43916 GCA_000404065.3 Pinus taeda | reverse complement strand
ACAGAGCAAAATGACCCGAAAACACAGCAAATAGGGTTTAACAAGGCGAGAAGCATATCGACCGCGTGAACCGGCAAATGTCCATATCAACCGGCAGAAAAGGTGTGATCATTTAATTGCATATTGAAAGCATATTTGAGTGATCACGTGGGCCTATAGAGTGATCACGTGGTACATCGTCCACGTCACCATAGGGCTAGGCCATCAAAAGTGGTATCAGAGCCAAGTTTGTTAAGTAGGACGAAATGGAGGTTGGCAGAAGAGGAAGAGGAAGAGGAAGGGGAAGAGTCTGGAGGGTAGCAGAAGAGGGACTCAGTGAGGAGCTCCGTGTCTTGCGAGAATGATTAGACGCAGTAGACACTGAGGGAAGGAGAAACCTAGTAGATGACAGTGACGAAGATGTGGCAGAACCTAAAGATGAATTTGAGGGGGTGACACCGGAATTTCGACTGTTGAAGTCAGTCTTGATGTCGAGTCATAAACCAAAACATGAGTTGTCTACTTACGATGGAAGTTTGTCTGCAGACGTGTTATTGGATTGGTTAAGTGAAGTCAACAAACATTTCGAGTTTGAGGAAATTAGTGAAGATAAACAGGTGAAGTTCGCCGCCACCAAGCTGAAAGGACATGCGTGCTTGTGGTGGGACAGCATTCAGGCGGAGAGGAAGAGGCTTAACAAACAGCCTATAAAGAAATGGTCTAGAATAGGCCAAACTGAAAGAAAAATTCCTGCCAAAAGATTACCAGATTATGCTGTACAGGCAGGTACAGAACTTGAAACAAAGGGGAATGACTGTTAAAGAATTTACAGAGGAGTTCTATAAGTTGAATTTACGAGCAGGATATGTGGAAGACACCCCGGAGAAAACAACCAGATTTGTGAATGGCTTGAGGGGGGAAATCCTGGATGAAATCGGTATCCTTTCACCCCGGACATTGGATGAAGCCTATCAGTTTGCACTGAAGGCAGAGGAGAAAATTAACCGGAAGCAGAATGCCAGGAGAGGAGGTGGAACTGGCAGGGGGAAAGGTAAAATGTTTGGAAGAGGCCGAGGTACAGGTTCAAGTGAAGAAGGCAGCAGCTCTAAGTCTGCTGGAACAGCAGAAAAAGACAGTAGCACTAGAGGAGGACGACCACCTCAGCGAGGGAGAGGAAATGGTCGGGGCAGGGGAACTATCCAGTTCTACCGCTGCCACAAATTGGGACACAAGTCGTATGACTGTCCTGAAGGTGAACTAGCAGGTGGAAGAGGAGCTTATGTTGCTCAGCCGGAGGATGCTGAAGCAACACCTCAGGAAGCAGAAAACGCACCGGAGATAGGTGAGGCTTTGGTGTTGAATAAGGTGCTGTTGAAACTAGCAAAAGAGGTTGCAGAACCGGATCAGCGAAAGTCTTTGTTCCGGACGGTCTGCAAGTCACAGGGTAAATGTTGTAAACTGATCATTGACAGTGGGAGTACCGACAATTTAGTGGCTGTGGAAATGGTAGAAAAGCTGGGATTAAAAAAATTAAAGCACCCTACTCCTTACAAAGTGTCGTGGCTGCAGAAAGGACATCAGCTGTTAGTTAACGAACAATGTGAGGTGGAATTTTAGATTGGCAGATACAAGGATAAGATCCTTGCAATGTCATGCCAATGGATGTCTGTCACCTACTGTTGGGAAGACCTTGGCAGTTTGATCGAAGTGCAGTTCATGATAGAAAGACGAATTGCTATAAGTTTATTAAAGATGGGATCAAGCACACGCTTGTACCCATCAAGGAGGAGAATACAACAGAAACCAGTGGGGTGAAGGCATTGCTGATGGGCGGAAAGGAATTTGTAAAATAGATTGAGGACAGCGAAATAAATTTTGCTGTCATAAGAAGACCAAAGGCAGTAGTACTACATACACAGATATCAGATTTGCCCAAAGAAGTTCAGAAGTTGCTGCAGGACTTTGGAGACATTGTGGTGGATGATCTTCCAGATGAATTACCACCAAGGAGAGGTATTAGTCACTGTATTGACTTTATACCAGGGGCAAGCCTGCCGAATAAAGCAGCTTATCGTATGAGTCCTAAAGACCATGAGGAAATCAGGAAAGAGGTCCAGGAGTTATTGGAAAAAGGCTTGATTCGAGAAAGCATGAGCCCTTGTGCAGTACCAACCGTTTTGGCTCCAAATAAGGGAGGAGAATGGCGAATATGCACCGACTCCAGAGCCATAAACAAGATTACTGTCAGGTACAGGTTTCCCTTACCAAGAATGGACGATATGATGGATTGCCTGAGCGGGGCAGCTTATTTTTCGAAAATTGACCTGAAAAGTGGATACCACCAGATTCGAATTTGATAAGGAGATGAGTGGAAGACAGCTTTCAAGACAAATGAAGGCTTATATGAGTGGCTGGTGATGCCATTCGGGTTAAGCAACACTCCCAGCACATTCATGCGCCTGATGAATGAAGTACTAAAGGAATTTAATGGTAAGTTTGTAATTGTTTACCTGGACGATATTTTGATTTTTAGCAAGACTAAAGAGGAGCATTTCAGGCATTTGCAGAGCGTGTTGAGGAAGCTGCAGCAAAACAAGCTGCTAATTAATCTGAAAATGTGTACTTTTTTTTAGCGAGAATTAGTGTATCTGGGATTTGTCATTGCAGAAAATGAACTAAAAATGGACCCAGAAAAGGTGGCAGCTATAGTTAGCTGGGCTTCTCCAAAGAGTCTATTTGAAGTCCGAAGTTTCCACGGACTAGCGAGTTTTTATAGGAAGTTTATCAGAAATTTCAGCAAGATTTGCGCACCTATGTTGGATACGATTAAGAAGGTAAATCAGCCTTTTCACTGGACTGAAGCAGCAGAAAGTAGTTTTCAGATTTTGAAGAAGAAGATTACTAAAAGACCGATATTGAGGCTGTCTGACTTCAACAAACTTTTTCAAGTTCGTTTTGATGCCAGTGGTACAGCCATTGGGGCAGTCCTTAGTCAGGAGGACAGACCGGTCGCTTATTTCAGTGAAAAGCTAAACGAGAGCAGGCAGAAATACTCAACCTACGACAAAGAATTTTATGCAATTGTACAAGCCTTGAAGCATTGGCGACATTACTTGTTAGGTAGCGAGTTTGTTTTATTTACAGACAACTCTGCATTGCAGTACATTATGCAGCAGCATAAATTGAACCATAAGCATGCATCTTGGGTCGAGTACCTACAGAATTTTACGTTTGTACTAAAACACATTAGTGGGCAAGCAAACAAGGTGGCAGATGCACTGAGTAGAAGAACATTGCTTCTACAGGAAAGCACGATGCAAGTCCTAGGTTTTGAGCACTTGAAGGAGCTGTACCAAACCGATACCGAATTTAAGGAGGCCTACGAGGCTTGCCAAAACCCTCTGTTAAGAAATAACAGCATGTGGTTAGACTATAATCTACAGGAGGGATTGCTGTTTAAAAGGGGGCAGTTGTGTATTCCCAACTGTTCTATACGGGAAAACATTATACAGGAAAAACACAGTGGGGGTCTGGTTGGGCATTTTGGCATAGACAAAACAATTGCTCAAGTACGGCATTTTTATTTCTGGCCAAAATTGCAGCGGGATGTGCAGAGGTACGTGAGTAGATGTAAAGTTTGTCAGCTGGCAAAGGGTCACAGTCAGAACACTGGTCTTTATTTTCCGTTACCGATTCCAAGCCAACCATGGGATTCAGTAAGCATGGATTTTGTTTTGGGTTTGCCGAAGACACAACGAGGTTTTGATTCAGTAATGGTTGTGGTTGACCGATTCTCGAAGATGGCACACTTTGTACCTTGCAAGAAAACCAGCGATGCCACTTATATAGCACACCTTTTCTTTATTGAAATAGTTCGGCTGCATGGACTTAAAGTTTACTGGTCATTTTTGGAGAACTCTGTGGAAAAAGCTGAATACCTAGTTGCAGTTCAGCTCCGCCTATCATCCACAAACTGATGGTCAGACGGAAGTAGTCAACAGAAGTCTGGGAAACTTACTTCGAAGTTTAACAGGTGAAAATTCCCGGACATGGGACCATGTACTTGCTCAGGCGGAATTCGCATACAACGATTCACCTAATCGCAGCACTGGTTACAGTCCGTTCCAGATTTTATACGGCATGCATCCGCGAGGAGTGCATGAATTACGAGATCTGGGAAAACTCGAGAAACAGAGCGTTGATGGGGAAGATTTCGCTCAAGCGATGAGCAATTTACACGAGCAGGTCAAGCTGAAGCTGCAAGACAGTGGTCAAAGGTATAAACAGTGAGCTGATACAAGGCGTCGGGAAGTTCAGTTTAACGTCGAGGATGAAGTCCTTGCGTATTTACGTAAGGAAAGGTTTCCAAAACGGGAATACAACAAATTAAAATTCAAGAAGATCGGTCCCTGCAAAATCATCCGAAAATTTTCTGCAAATGCTTATGAGTTACAACTGCCACCCGGGATTGGTGTTTCTCCCATTTTTAATGTGGCAGATCTGTTTCCCTATATCGCTGATTCAGAGAGTGATGCAGCAGCCACAGCACCGCGGGACACCAGCTATGGAGAACATTCATGGACGAGACAGTTGCCAACGGCACCACCCCTTGAGATTGAAAGAATTCTGGATACACAGGTAGCTAGGTGCACACGCAGGAAGGAATATCTGCGGCATTTGGTCAAGTGGAAGAACCGTCCAATAGAGGACAGTTCTTGGCTCAACGCAACGCAGATACAAAAAGTGGGCTACTCTGTTGACGACCTCATGGAACGGAGCCATGACTTTTTACCACCCCGGGAGCCTGATGCAGGAGCATCCAGCTCCGAGGAAGACGCATGACTGCTGACTGACTCATAGAAGAAGAATAGAAACGAGACCAAGATTTCAGGCTTGGGTGGACAGGTCACTAAGTTGGTTGTTGTCCTTTCTTTAATTATTGTTTGTTTCATTTTATTTCAGAACATTTTAAATTACAAGTTGTTTATCTTAGGAAAGGAATAATGTTTAGTTAAAGTTTTGTTAAAAGAAACTAAATGACAGTTACAGGATTTAGGTAGAACAGTTCCATAAGCAGTTATGCTTTCCATGTAATTGAAAAACAGAAAGAGAAGAGAAGGGGAGGTTCCCCTCTTTCAGAACGAGAGTAATAGATAGCAAGACAGGAAAAAAAAAAAAAAAAAACAAAAAAACAAAAAAAAAACCCTGTAACAGAGATGTATTTTTTTCACAAATGAAATAATCTACTGCTACTATTTTCCATATGTTATATACAAACTTTACTGTGTATTTTAAGATTGAATTTGGAACAGAAAGACATTAACTGTAACAGGAATTGAAGGACGTTACAGTCACCTGGTTGAAATCTATTCGATAATTAGTATTGTACAGATAATCAATACATGAAGCAAGGAAAAGTGCTGTGGACACATAACTCCAGCAAACGATACAACAGAACTTTACAAAGGTAACAGGTATCAATAAGCTCATCACTGCTCTCATTTTCTTTTATAAAAATATTATAGACATTGTAAACAGAAAGTAAGTTTCGACTACACAAAAAAAAGTCCGCCACGGGATTTGTGGACTAATGCTCTATTAAATCATTTACAAACCCTTACACCTATCAAAGGACCAACGTCTATCCAAGGCCGAAACTACAAGTTATTGCCGGAGAAAACAGAGTCATAAAAATTATAAACGCCGGAAAAGACACGGCTGAGTCCATACAATGCCACAGGCAAACACTACAACTGTCAAAACCCTCCACAATCTACAGTGACACTAAAGAAATCTACAGCTACATTAATGATGGCGCAAACCCTACCCGTTTACGAAGAGAGGCAGGGTTGAGTGAAGCCGGAGGACGAATGAAACCAAAACCCTCGACAGCTAGCCACCAGGTCAACCTGCATCCAGAGCAAAGCAAGGTTAGACAGAACAAAATAACAGATCAGGGTTATAATAAAACCAGAGAGCTAAGAGTAATAGATGTGCAGCGTAATGGAGTCAAGAACTTACAAGTAAGCCGACCAGGAGACCACCGAAACAACATTCCATAACCCTAACAGAACCAGGCACGAAAAACTGTGAGTGTTTGTTGCAATAATCAGAGTGAAGTGAGTCAGGGAGTGTTAAGTTACCTTTGAGAGCGAGGAGGAATCTAGTAAAGTGGGAGCGTCGAAGTTGCAGACCACCTGTACAGAAATCATACCTGAGTAATGGGAGCCGGAAGAACCAAACGTTAAAAAGTTCACACCAAGACCAGAACCTTACCATTGAATACAGGTGAAGAATAGCAAAACCCTATGCGCTCAAGCAACTCGTTAACCCAGCAAAGAGAACCCGGAGCCATAGCTTATCACCAGAAGCCGCAACAGGGTAAGACCCCAGGTTTGGACAGAGGGTAAGGTCCATCCAAAGACCAAGGAGCGGACCTAGTTCGAGCTCGGGAAGCAACGGTAAAAAAAAAAACAACAGAGTAACCCTCAGCTGAATGACAGAGCAAAATAACCCGAAAACACAACAAATAGGGTTTAACAAGGCAGGAAGCGTATCGACCGCGTGAACCGGCAAATGTCCATATCAACCGGCAGAAAAGGTGCGATCATTTAATTGCAGATTGAAAGCAGATTTGAGTGATCACGTGGGCCTGTAGAGTGATCACGTGGTACATCGTCCACGTCACCATAAGGCTGGGCCATCAACGGACAATAAGTATATATGAATATTCTTTTGCAGGATAACATTTATTTAGTTACTTATATAGCTCTTGATCTCCTCCCGAAATAAAGATTCCAATGTGAAATATTTTTAGTTGAAATAATCATTCTCTAATAAAACTGGGAATAGCAATTGTTGTTGGCTATGCATATCAAATATGGGAAGATTCAACTAATACTATAAAATAGACTAACATACCATTATACCCTTACGAGATTTGGGAAAAATTAGAATGTCAATACAATGAGGATCAACGAACATTTATAGGAAGGAATTAATGAATGCTTCTAGAAGCAATGAAAGAGAGAAGTGAACAAAATATTTTAGAGGACATTTCTATTAGTAAAAAACTTCTAAATGCATAATAATTGCATACATCTAAACTGCTGAAACCTTGATCCAACTCCAAATCCCATTTATAAGGTGCATATAAACGTCGGAATACAATATTTCTTTCATGTTCTATATTTCCTTTAGCTTGTTTATCCTACCCTTGGCTCATATTGATTTATAAGACTTTATTAAGAAAATTACTTTTGGATGATATTGTTTTATCAAACCTTGCTCATATGGTTTATGAGATCTTATTTATCTTATTAAGATAAATATTATTGCTTTATTAAACCTTAATTAAGATAAAATTGATCGAAATGGAGGTTTTAATAGTGTTTCTCTTTCACCCATGATTTCCAATACCAAATTTTCTAATTCTAAGACACCGTTGATAAGTATTAAAGAGACACTAATTAGAATGACGTTTGAACAAGGTTTCTCTTTACTTTCAAAACATAATTGACAAAGTTTCTCTTTACTTTCAAAACATAATGAACAAATTTCTTGATTAATTAGCATTTTCAATTTTCTATTATTTAAGTTTTTAAAACATAATGAAATGCATATTTGAATATTTCAAATTGATGAAACAATTATTTGTCAATCTCTATAAAATGTTATCGATACACTGATAAAAACAAATACCTTTAATTATATTTTAAAAAACATGCAAACTAAATTGCAAGTTATAAATTTTGATAAATTTCATTACTTTTATAATTTTTAATAAATTTCATTACTTTCAAAATTAATAGTATTAATTATAATATTCCAACATTTTCTTAATTATCATGGTTAATGATGCTAACATTAGCTATTCAATAATGTCTCTATGGGTTTGAAATATTTGCAAAACTCATGACATGATTGTGTCTTATAAAATTTTATATTAAATTGAAAATATTGTTTTTTTACTTATGCATGTAGATTTAATATATCATTAGTTCTATTCTCTATATGTTTCTTTTTTTGGTTCAAACCTAACATTCTGCATACATTTTCTCCATTTTCATCTTCTTTACTGTATTTTTATTTTTCAATATTCTCATCTTTTCTAGTTTCTTCATTTGCGTCTAGTTGGAATTTAAGTATGGTTGGCTGAATTTTTTTTCACTCTCTATAAGATTAATAAAAAACATCTTCACTTTCGTTCATCTCCTCTTCCATGGCCCAATAGCTTCAACAACTCTTATGGTCTCCTCTTCTATTATAGTTATGCCATCTTTTTCATAATGATTTTAATATCCATCATACTTCAAATTTGCAGGCGAGTAAAAAAATGCTAAATTTGCCTCATTTAAGTCTTGAAAAACTTCCATTGTTAGGTTCTACTAACAATTTTCTACCAGTGAAAAGGTAGTTTCATTTTCAACCTCAACTTTAGTTTTATCATCAACAACTAGAACAACAAAGCGGGATTCACTTTCTTCAACATGCTTATCCTTTGCATCTTATAAAAGATCACCATTTTCTTTTACAATTTCTTGAACAAACTTCTGGGCAACATCTTGTTTATCCTCTTTGCTTCAACAAGTTCTTCCATGCATTCTCTAATTATTTCTTTAATATAAAAAAAATTCCAATTGTTTTATTGCAACAATCATTTCATAAAAAATGGTTACTCAACTTGATGTTGATTGGTGTTGCTCCCCATTTCACCATATTCTATTTATAGAATATCCCAAGCCTTTTTCTACTTAGTTGTTTCTAAACTTTTCAGAAGAACCCTGTCATACAAGTCTTGTTGAATGAGAGTCACCACCATCTCTCCTACTTGTTATTAGTTAATCCCTCTAATGTAGAATCATGGCCTCATAGGCTAATTGATGTGAGGGTTTTTCAATCCTATTCAACACAATATATCATAAATCTTGGAGACATAGTCTTTTTCTCATCTTAATAGCCAAAAAAATCATCATTTTCATCCAAGAAAATAAGACTCAAATAATAACTACTAAATAAATCCATACTAGTAACTTCAAATTTAGTCAAAATCACTTTCCAAGAGCATTGTATACATTTTAAATTTTTTAAAATAATTTAATGAAAACATATATTCTTAATAAATAGAAAAGTAAACCATGACAATTGCAAATAATAAACAAACACTTACCCATAAACCTAAATAGAAAAACTTACCACTTATTTTAGAAATATACTTTACTTTTATCATCTATAAATTCATCATTCACAATTAAATATAAAAACATGCCCATCCCTTCCTTTAACCATTAATACATTACTTACATTTAATTCTTTTTACCATAACTTAATTTAAAATTACAATTTTAATTTCTTAAAAAAAATTATAGTTAAACATATCATGACCCAAAAACCTAAAAAAACAAAAACAAAAAAAACTAAAGAAAAATACATAAAATATATATAATATATATATATATAACAAAGCCCAAAAAAAAAAAATTTGAAGAATAATTTAATAATTAAAAATTAATATATTAATTATTAAAAAATAAATTCCACAATAATTCAAAAAAAATTCAAAAAAAAAATAATTAATATATATGTTTAAATCAACCACGAAAAGAATGACAGCTACAACACTTTCCAAAACATCTAATCTAAAAATCATCATCAATATGCCAATGACGTGAAAGAATTTCTCTCCCAAATAACTCATCTTTTAAATTCATGCTAGTTATGGTAAATGGTGGCTTCCCTTATAACGTGCCATGGAAGGATGAACCGCACGATGGTGATTCCCCCTTCAGTAAAATATGGTTACTTAGTTTGACGGTGTGGAAATAATTTAAGTAGACAATGGCCTTTTCAAAGGCGTCTTAGCTGAAAAAGAAAAACAATGGATGTTAAAGAGTAGAGCGGTTTAAAGAGTAGGAATGAGAATACTAAGTTTTTTCAAAATTATGCCTAAGGATTACAGATCTGGGAATTTTCGGTCGCAGAGTAAACATTTTTGATGAGCTACCTCGGAGAGATTATTTGAAAAATCTTCTCAATTTTTCAGAGGAAGTTTATTGTTGAAGTGGTCACGCTGAAACAATACTTTCCGCATTTCACGGATGAGGAACACAACCAAAGCTTGATGACCCTTATTTCGGCTGGGGCGCTGGAAGTTGTTCTTAATGGGATGCAAAAGGATAAGAGTATTGGCCCAGATGGCTGGACTGTAGAGTTTTTTTGGGGTTTTATGAATGGGTGGGGGTTCATTTGTTTAAAGTGGTAGAGGATTCTTGGCCATCAAGGAGAATATTTGACCCCTTTTATTCGACATTGATTTCCATTATCCCTAAGGTAGATGATCTCTGATCTTTTGATGACTACAGACCTATATCATTATGCAATTGTGTATATAAAACTATTGCTAAAATTATAGTCATATAACTCAGTCAGATCCTGTCAAAGAATGTGTCTAAAGAACATTTTGGTTTTTCAGAGAGGCATTAGTTCCCCAAAGCTATTAGTGTGGAACAAGAGGGTTTACAGAGTCTCCAGATACAAAAGTTAAAAGGAATTGTAGCCAAAATCGACTCATCCAAAGTATACGATAGATTCAACTGGGTATTTATTCGTTAATTCTCACTCATCTCGGGTTTGAGGTCCCTTTCATCAATTGGGTTATGATCAGTATGACATCATTCGCTTATGTTCTTATGATTAATGGATCGACTTCTCCTTTCTTTCATGCTTAGAGAGGCGTGAGACAGGGTTGCCCCTTGTATCCTATCCTATTTATTTTAGTAGCTAAGGGATTGAGCACGATTTTGCTCCCAACTAAAATATGGGAAAACCTTAATGGCATTGAGGTGGCAGATAACCTCTTCATCACCCATCGTCTCTTCACTGATGATATTTTTCTCTTTTTCTGATGGATCAAGACAAGATTTAGATTCTATTAGGTAGGCTTCCGAGTTATTTCATACAAAAATTGACATGGTTATAAATGTTCAGAAATCCACTCTATCTTATGTTGGACTCTCTCATGGAGAAGTAAGAAGGGCAATGATTCACTTCCCTTTCACTATCAAAACGTTTCATAACAACTTGAAATATCTGGGTGTTTATTTCAAACCAAATGCATACAAGAATATTGATTGGATTTGGTTATTAACTAACTTGGTGGAAAAGAGGTTAAAACATTGGAGTTACAACAAGATTTCATGAGCAGGAAGACTGTTGTTGATCAAATCAATCCTTGAAGACATCCCTATATACTAGATGGCTCTTACATGGGTTCTCACAGGAATCATAGAATCAATTAGGAAACTTTGTGGTCGTTATTTTGGGCGGGTTCCAAGGATGAAGTCATTCTCCCATGGGTCCGTTGGGATAAGATTTCTCTTCCAAAAGCATGAGGTGGGTGGAGCCCTGGTGTTGAACTTGAAATTCATAAAATATTAAATCAGGATGGGTGGATGTCATTCATATCTTAAAATGAGTGCGGGAAGTTCCCACGTATGCCCGCCTATCCAATTGCGATGTCACACTCCCTAACGTCTGTGCTTCACTTTTTTCGAATGAAATGGAAGTTTGATGTGAATCTATGGGCAATATTTTCCAATTTCATCAGTGCCAAATTACCTTGTCACACGAACACTTTTTTAAAAGATTACAGTGTATTCTTGATTTAATATAAAGCAATTGACGATGGGTTTTTCCTTAACAATCGCTTCGGTAATAAAATTATCTTAAATATTAGAGTGGACACGATATTGAATTTAAGGCGACTCTTTAGGGGTTTTTCGGTCAATAATGGATTCTTTCTGATCGCCTCCGTTTTTTTCTCTTTAAAGAAACTTTAATCAATGATTTAAAACATAAAATAGTAACAATTTGATTGAAATAAGCATCATCAAATCGATCAGCCAGAGTCGAAAGTGTCCCACCTGTAAAGTTAATCAGCAATCTATTTTTTTTTAAAATACTTCGAAACGCAGCCTCGTGTGTGTGAAAAGTTAATCAGCCAGCTTTTCCTTTTGTTATAATAATTGAAATCTATATATAATTTGTCAATAATAAAAGTGACGTTGCTTGGCAATCAGCTGGAACTTCGAAGTAACCAGAAGATAAGTTCCATGCGAATCGGTTTTCGTCTGGCCACATGCTATCACGTTCGTGCAACCACTTCAAACGTTGTACGCTGAAGCCATTCAGCGAACCACCATTCCCGAATCCCCAGTACTTCTAGATGTTACACCGTTGGATCAGTCAAAGGAGCGAGATTATTAGGTAATGCACGACTAGCCTGCCACAACCACATACACGGGTGGAGGTTGATCACCAGTTGAACGAATCTGGTAAAAATCTCCTATTTTATTTGTTTACTGTTGAATTTGTAATTTCAACCGCGCCATACCAACGCCAAAACCACCGCAGTAAACCTCAAATCCGCCTGAATGATATCGGACCGCTTTTTGGGTGAGGTGGTTTCCGTACTTAGGGGCTCTGATAAAACTTGGAGCTGATGCGTGGATGAGGGGTGACATCACCCTCTGACATTTATCGGACGATAAAAGTCGGTCAAAAATGGTCATCGGATATTCGTCTGATCTGCCCCTGGATTCTCCGCCATCGGATCAAGGTCAAAGCCGAAAGCCGGGTACGCTCTGCAGGGAATGGAGATTGGGTAAAGATTTGTCTTTCACCAGTAAATTAATTTATGAAGTATCTTCGCCATGCCGAGAATTAAATGGCGTTCGTAGATATAGGTGAAATAATTAAATTTAGTGTTTTTGTTTGTTTTACGCATGTAGTTTTTTTATTTTCACGGAACAAGTAAAAAAAATAGTTTTATTATTTTGCATATGAATCGCATGAGAGTTTGACTTTAAGTTTTAGTTTTGCACACGAGAGGTTAAGAGTTGGTTCGCAGCAACGAATGAAGACTAGGGGAAGTAAGTAATGTAAAAACGCACAGCAGTGTAGGAGGAGAAGGCCGAGAGGTGAAAGAAGAAAACTAGAGGAGGTTTGTATAAAAAACCATGAATTGTTTCACACAACAGTAAAAAGGTAAAATTGTAAATCCTTGTAATTTTTGTTTTTCACATAGCAGTGAATGTAAATGAAATTTTTACACACAGTGGTGTAAAATTTCAAAGGAGACAGAGTAATTTCTTTTGTAATGTTTTTGTGAATCCCTCTGAGTGAAAGACGATGAATATGTCTCAGTGAATTTATTTTAATGAATAGAAATCTTTTATGGTGGTGCAATACTCTGTTCAGTAAATTTATTCCCTGTGCACAAAAGATCATGGAGTAAAGAAAACAGAGCATTTCCTCTGTGTGCTTGAATTGTGTTTTTGAGATTTTGCCCTCAAAAATCCCCAACAGTGGTATCAGAGCTGGCTTAGGCTCTTTGAAGGTGACAAAGAAGCTGAAGGGAAGAGTCTTTTGGTTGCAGCAGTCAGTTGTTTTAAAATATATAGTCAAGAAATTGAAGCATAACTAAGGAAGCAAGGAATGACTAGCACAAGCACTGGTATGGGTATGTTTAACACCCAGCTCCCACAGTTTAATGGGAAGAACTATGACTATTGGGCAATAACCATGAAAGCCCTGTTTGCCTGTCAAGATTTAAGAGAATTAGTTCAAGATGGTTATGAAGAACCAGCAAATGAAAATGAGTTTAATAGATTAACTCCAGGAGAGAAGGATCTGCTGAAGAGAAATAGGAAGAAGGACTCAAAAGCCCTTGTATTTTTGTATCAAGCAGTAGACCAGAGTGTGTTTCCAATGATAGCAGCAGCTAAGACATCCAAGGAAGCATGGCAAACCCTCAAGACAGCCTATCAAGGCATGGAGAAAGTGAAGACAGCAAAACTACAATTGCTGAGGAGAGATTTTGAGAATCTGTGCATAAAGGAGTCAGAAAACATTGACTCATTCTTCACACATGTAATTGGTCTGATCACACAGATGGGGACTCATGGAGAAACCATTGAAGAAAGGAGGATTGTGGAGAAAATATTGAGGGTCTTACCCTCAAAGTTTGATGCTATTGTCACCACCATTGAGGAGACAAAGGATCTCTCAAACTTTTGAGTTGATGAGCTACATGCATCACTGATAACACATGAGCAAAGATTGAGTAGGAATGAAAACTCATCTCTAGAGCAAGCCTTCAAGACCCAGATGTCCTTTGGAAGAGGAAGAGGTCAAGGCAGAGGAAACAAGAGAGGAAGAGGCAGAAGCCAAAACAAAGGTGGAAGGAACAGTCCAGCAAATGCTCAAGGAAGAGATAGCAATCCAAATCAGAACCAAGGCCAAGGCAACAGCCAACAAAGAGAACAACATCATGCTCAAGGACAAAGGTATGAAAAATCCAATGCCCAATGCTATTATTGTAAAAAATATGAGCATTATGCCAGTGAATGTAGGAAGAAGCAACATGATATGAGTAATAGACAAAATGCAAATGTTACTAGAGAGAACATCAGCCAAACTAATGTGTTGTTAGCTTGTAACATGGCTGAAATAAATAGTGAAGACATATGGTTTTTAGACTCAGGTTGCAGCAACCATATGACAGGAAATATAGCTCTCTTTTCTGCCCTAGATAAAAATATGAAATCAGAAGTCACACTAGGAACTGATAGCAAAGTTTCTGTTATGGGAAAAGGGGAGGTAAAAATATTTACAAAGCAAGGAGAAAGGAAAACCATAGCAGATGTCTATTATGTCCCTGGAATGAAATGTAACCTCTTGAGTATTGGACAACTTGTTCAAAAGGGTTACAATGTTTACTTTGTGAATGATGTGTGTACCATCATGGATATAGCACCCAGCAAATGATGCATTGCTGAAGTGAAGATGACAAGGAACAGGATGTTCCCTCTCAGGATCAGGGCAGATTTGAAAAACAAAAATGAAATTGCAGCAGTTACCCAAGAGGCCTTCCAAAGCGTGCCAAAAGATGAAAATTGGTTGTGGCACTTGAGATTTGGACATCTCAATTTTGGAGGTCTAAACTTGTTAAGCAGAAAAAGAATGGTGAAAGGATTACCATTGATAGAGAAACCGGACAGCCTTTGTGAAGGTTGCATATTGGGAAAACAACACAGAGAAAATTTTCCATCAGGGAAATGCATAAGGGCAAAAGCACCCTTAGAGATTGTCCACTCAGATATATGTGGACCGATGCAAGCTCCATCATTAGTAGGCAGCCAATATTTCCTAACATTTATTGATGACTTTACAAGAAAGACTTGAGTCTATTTTCTTAAAAACAAAAGTGAAGTGTTTGAGAAATTCCGAAATTTCAAAGCACTTGTAGAGAACCAAAGCGGGCTGCATATTAAAGTTTTGAGAACTGATAGAGGAGTTGAATATATCTCCAAGGAATTCCTAAGATTTTGTAGAGAAAATGGAATTCATAAACAATTTACAGCAAGGTACACCCCACAGCAAAATGGAGTTGCTGAAAGGAAGAACAGGACCATCATGGATATGGCGAGAAGCATGTTGAAGGCAAAGCATTTGCCAAATGACTATTGGGCTGAAGCTGTAAATTGTGCAACATATATTCTGAACAGGTGTCCTACAAAAGCAGTGATGAATAGAGTGCCAGAAGAAGCATGGAGTGGGAGAAAGCAAGGAGTCACCCACATGAGAGTTTTTGGATGTGTGGCCTATGCACACATTCCAAATCAGCTAAGGAGGAAGTTGGACAGCAAAGGGGAGAAATGTCTTTTCATTGGATACAGTGAAGAATCCAAGGCCTACAGGTTGTATATCCCATCCACCAAGAAGTTTTTTATCAGCAGAAATGTTCAATTCATTGAAGAGGAAGCTTGGGATGGAAGCATAGAGAAAACAGTGAATGTTAAAAACTGTTTGTCTCATGATGAAGATGATGAGGAGGTGGCTGAAATGCATCCCCAAACAGCAACGCCAACACAAGGACAGCAAAGCACACCATTGAGGATAAATGAGAGTGCTTCTCCAAGCACACCACAAGGAGGAAATTCAAGTGCATCTTCAAGCACTTGCACACCAAGTGAAAGAGGTAAGAAGTTCAGAAACTTGAGTGATATTTATGATGAAAGAATGAATTCCTTATTTGTCTTGTTTTGTCATGTTGATGATCCTATTCATTTCGAGGATGAAATTAAAGATAAGAAATGGATAGAAGCTATGGATGAGGAGATGAATGCCATAGAAAGAAACAAAACATGGGATTTGGTTGAGCTACCAAAAGGTAAAGAAGTCATTGGAGTGAAATGGATTTACAAGACCAAGAGCAATGCTGAAGGCAAGATAGAAAGGCACAAGGCAAGGCTGGTTGTCAAAGGGTACAAGC
>APFE031465335.1:0-72504 GCA_000404065.3 Pinus taeda | reverse complement strand
CCCAGGTTCAGTATCTAGGATACATTATTGATGAACAAGGGGTGCATGTGGATCCAGCAAAGATCCAAGTCATTCGGGATTGGCCATCTCCAACCACTCTGACAGAGCTCCGCAGCTTTCTAGGTCTTGCCAACTTCTACCGCAGGTTCGTGTTGGGGTTTCCTCATATCACTTGGCCTTTGAGTCAAGTCACCAAGGGAGGAGCGAAGGCCAAATTCTTTTGGTCTGAATCTCAACAGAAGGCATTCATAGAGTTGAAAGATCGCCTCTGCACGGCACCAGTGCTCGCGTTACCAGATTTACAACAACCATTCGAGGTCGAGACAGATGCCTCTGACGATGCTATTGGGGCAGTCCTTACTCAACATGGACATCCAGTGGCATATCACAGTGAAACACTTTTAGACAGAGTCCGGAAGTATCCCACTTATGATAAAGAGATGTATTCCATTGTGCAGGCTTGCCGACAATGGAAGCATTACATTTTGGGGAAGGAAACGGTCATCCACACAGACCACCGACCCCTACAGTTCATACAGACCCAAGGGAAATTGAAGAATGATCGCCATCAGAAGTGGTCCACATACCTGCAACAGTTCCATTTGAATATCAAGTATAAAAGGGCAACACTAATAATGTTGCAGATTGCCTTAGTCGACCACCGATCATGGCGTTAACCATCGTGCTCAACTCTTGTGGGCACGAGACTTCTGATTGGCCACTGCTCTACAAAAGTGACCTGGAATTCGGCCACACATATCAGAACCTCTTGGAGGGTCAGCATGTTCCATATTTTCACCTCCAGGACGGCCTGTTATGCCACCTGGGTCACCTTTGTGTTCCTTCAAGCGAGCGTACCAAGATGATTTGGGAAGCACACTATAGTCGGGCTGTTGGGCATTTTGGGGTCGAAAAAATGGTGGCAGTACTGCAGAAGTATTTCTATTGGCCGAATCTTCGACAGGATGTTGAGAAGTACATCGGGTCATGCACTGCCTGTGCCATTGCCAAACTGACCATCAAGAAGCAAGGCCTCTATACCCCGCTGCCTACCTCTAATCAGCCTTGGGAATCCATCTCCATGGATTACATGTTAGGCCTTCCTTCCACTAAGCATGGGAAATGACTGTGTTTTGTGGTCGTCGACAGGTTCTGAAAGGTGGCCATTATAGCGGTCTGCAAGAAGAATATCACAGCAGAAGCCACTGCTAAACTCTTCTTTGAACGAGTGTGGGTACACTTTGGGATCCCACAGTCTATCATCTCATATCGGGACAACAAGTTCCTCGATACATTTTGGTCCAGTCTCTGGTCGATGCTGGACACCAAACTCACTAATTCCACGGCGTTCCATCCTCAAACTGATGGCCAGACAGAGGTTGTCAACAGGATAATCGTACACATTCTGCGCATGTACAACTCAAAGCATCCATGCACATCGGACGAGAGCCTCCCCTATGTTCAGTACAGCTACAACTAGGCTCTCCACAGCTCGATTGGTTATAGCCCTTTTCAGGTGGGCTTGGGATTCCAGCCACAATGTCCCATCGATGTGGCCATGCCATTTGCAGCTACTCTTGTAGATTCTTCTCAAGTCTAGTCCGAAACAAATAAAGCAAACAGCTTCATTGAGCACATCCAACATATTTGCCAGCAGGTCCATGACATTCTGGAGAAATCAAATGCTAAGTACAAGCAACGACATGATCAACATCGGGTGCCACACAAGTTTCAGGTGGGTGACAAAGTCTGGTTGCATTTGCAAAAGGAACACCTTATCGGAGCCTATCGGAAACTCAAACCACTCCGATATGGCCCTTACAACATTACCAAGGCCATGGGAGACAATGCATTTGAGCTCAGCATTCCCCCATTCCTTAGCCTGCACCCGATGTTCAATGTCGACCGCCTTCGGCCATACTTTCCGCCATTACTAGACACGTCCGACATTGCAGTACAACTCACACCCACAGAGTTAAATCCAGCCTGCATGGAACAAGCTACAATTGATCGGATCATGGACACACAGATCAAGCACACTCGCCAGCAGAATATCCAACTGTATCGAGTTGTCAAAGCAGGACAACTCCTTCAGCAGGGCAAGTGGCTCACCAAGGACCAAGTGCAGCAGAAGTTCCCTCATCTCATGAAGGAACTCAATGCAATGGGGACCATTGCTTCCTAAGGGGCGAGGAATGATCCAGGTGGATATTGGTGCCCACCCGCTAATTCCACTTGGATCCCCTCTAGTGCTTCTTTCAGTTCTTTCAGTTTCCTTAATTATAGCACAATTTACTATTTTTAGCAGTTTTTCAGGTCCTAAACTTTTGGAGCCGTTTTGAGGCCCTAAATGATGTTTTCTGTCGTAGTCCTTGGAGAGATCTTTCCAACGGGCTATCATGCGCGTCAAACGGAGATAATACGACCAATTCGCGACCTCGGGAAGTTGATGTACCAACTTACCCAAAAAACGAGGCCCACAATTTGGCGTTTCATCTTCTAGGGTTAGGTTTTGGAATGTGAAGGGTTTTTCCATTGTTTCTCAACAATAAATAGGCCTTCGAGCCTCATTGTAACACAGTTCAGAGGCATGTAGCCACAGTGGAATTATGACCTTACCAGTTAGTATATGTGTCGCAATTTTCATCGCGGGGTTGTTGATGGATGTTATGGAGTACCCACATGGCTTCTTGATAAGCTAAAATTTTTCCTTCATCTTCTCTGCCAATTCTGGCTTGCTTGTTTTTATGTCAAAATCCTTGGGTGGATTCAAGCTTTCATGTGGCAAGAGCCTGATTCTGTGAATGAGCATGTTTGTGATGGGGATAGGAATGCCAAGCCATAAACACTCATCCTGCACCAAAGTCAGCAGTTGCTTTATACAAGTGATATCGATGTTGGAGTGGTGATAGTGGGGCACCCACAACAGGTTCAGCAACCCCGATTGATTTACTTCGCAAATCCACTTAACTGGCTCCAACGCAGTGACACCAGATTCTTTATAATACCCCTGTTTCATGTAATTCTCATGTAATTGATAGAACATGCCACATTTCAACAATAGCCTTAGATCGCAAGGTAAGAAGAGGATGAAATTTTGGTTTAACCTTCATGGTTCATGGATCATACTGATGCTGCTAATGTACACCGCCAGGAAAATTGCTATATTAATGCCTTGCGATAATGATGTATTAACTCCGACATCTCATAAAATTTCCATATATGATAATTCCATATCATATATGGAAATTATACTCCAAATTTGAAATAAAAGATAACGGTGCTGCAAATTATATTTTGGGCATGGAAATTAAACGAGATCGGGCAAAGAGGAAGCTCTAGTTAAACCAGAGGAAGTATATCGAGACAATATCGTAGAGGTTTAATATGCAGGGTAGTAAAGAAATGAAGGTTCCTATTCCTATAGGTGTAAATTTATCTGATGAACAATGTCCTTAGACACAAGAAGAGGAAGAGGACATGTCCAGTGTTCCATATGCAAGTGCAGTCGATAGCTTGATGTATGTAATGGTCTGTACTATACCAGATATTACACCTGTAGTGGGAGTATTGAGTAGGTTTATGTCAAAACTAGGGAAGGAGCATTGGACAACAATGAAGCGGGATTTCATGTATTTGCGTGGCAGTTGTGATTATGGTTTGTGCTACCAAGGAAGACCCGAATTGGACGGAGTTTTGGACATCCATGGCTTTGTTGATGCAAATTGGGCTAGAGGAAGTGTCACATATACTAACTGGTAAGGTCATGAGGAAGTGTCACGTGGATGAGGTTTTGCCTTCGCGCAGATCTTTAAGCCCTTATGGCTTATCACCTTAACTTCCATTAATTGGCCTCTAGACCTCTGTGAAGGTCTACGACTAGCTTTTGTGGACCCTATACAGGCAAGTTAGCTACTTACACGCACCATAGATTAATCTTAGATCATTAATTACTCAAATCTGCCTAAGTGTTCGATAACTTTAACAGAAAGCGTTAGGATATTCACGTAATTGCTTAACATTACTTTCATTCAGTTAGTAATACAGATCAAGTAAAGTCGTGCATTAATGCATCGTTATTTCATAAAAAAATTATTCATCACAACATATACTACAATCGTACATAATAGAAGCAAAGAGCTAAAGCAAAAAAATTTCTGCAATAATCATCTTTATTGATCTTCAATATAGTTTTACAGACTCAAAACTTCCTTGCGCACTCAGCTACAGGGGTCCATGCACTCAGCTGCAGACGCTACTTGAGGCCTCTTCACACTCAGCTGCAGAGCCTTTTCCCCTTTGGATTGTTCGCTCCAAAGTAGTTCATGCATCCCAAAAGAGAAGGAGCTAATCCCTTTTTAGGAGGAGCTATCCCTTTGAAGGAGGATTCTATCCCTTTGAAGGAGGACCTATTAACTTCCCTCCATTGCACTATAAATTGAGGCATTGGGTTAGTGGCTAGGGAGGTTAGAAGCTGAACATTTTTTAGGATAAATGCTGGTGAAATCAAGACTTCCTAGTTGAGCTTAAGAGGAGAGATCACATACCTTTTTGGCTTCATTGGGGAGTAAGTGAAGCTTGTCAAAGTAGAGGAGACTTCTTGTTGGACCCTGGGAGGAGCTTGTACAGCGTCAAGGCAAAGGTTGTAAAGTTCTTCTTCTTTTGAATTAATACAATTAGTCTCATTTTTCTCAACAAGTATCTCATGTTATTTGTTTCATGGACTCCTTGACTTTCATGTTAAATATGTTTTATAATATTGGTTTTTTAGGTGCTATTTAATCGTTTTCCTTGTTTGTGTTTGCAGGTTCGCGACAAAGGAATTCATTTGGATTAAAGAAGCGAGGGCATCCCCAAACTTGCGTTGGATATAAGGTAGGCCTTAAACACACTTGTTTGCCATTATTTATAAAAACACATTTAGAGAAAGATAGTGTCTGGTTGGTTTGCTTGTCATTAGGTCTTCTTTAGATTCTAGGAAGGTCTATCTTGTCCGCAAGATCGACTCATTCCGCGTGACAGTAGGCTCCAGCCTACAGGAGGTTGCTACCTCAATTTTTTCAAGCTGCAATTGTAAGGAAGCTCCAACTCCCATATGTTTTTTGTAGGCTAAAACCCACAGGAGGCTCCTACCTCAGCAGGCTCCAAACTGATGTTTATCAAGCCACTAGTTGAAAGGATACTACCATCCCTTAATGCAAACAAGAAATAACAATGTGTTGGTTTACCTGGTCATAAATTCTGCATATCTCCATCTTCATTTCTACATCTTCTTCCCTTCAAATTTGCTTCACATAAGCTTCATATGTTCCAGGTAACTAATGCCTAATACCTCAATAAGTTCTATCACATTCTCCCACACTCTCCATTCAATGCCTTCCAAAATCACATCTTTTATAAATATAGTTTGTTGGTTCTTTGTATCCCACATAGGAATATGAAGTGAAAAGACTGTGACTCTTTACCTTCACTCATTCATTTCCAAACTCTTCATATCTTGAATATTAGAACACAAAAATAAATAATCCATCCAATATTAATTTCAGCCACATGTAATGATTAAATGCATCAACCTGATGCCAACATCAAATAACAATATTTATCATTAATGCATCACAACATTCTTTGCAACATCGTTTCCTTTGTATTGGAGTCTTGCCTTTGCATCACAACAATTTATCTCAATCAACAAGGATGCAAGAATAGGTAGGAAAGATACTATATATTAATAAAATATCCAGCCATAAAGTATTATATTAGGAAAATAGGAACATGAAATACATCCTTTGAAATAAAAAATTCTTATATTTTTACGTCAACTTATTCATTATTATCCCACCCACCATGAGTGAAAGGACCAAATAAAATACAATCAATTATAATTGATTCCGCATCTTTTAATATCTTTCCAATTGAAAAGATATTACAATGCGCATTTTGATCCATTAGTTTCAATTCAGATATGGCAAGAAACAAACAAGAAGGATGAGATGATCCTCGAAGAATCAAAGAACTGACGAAACTCATTCAGAAAATGATGAGAAAGATATCAATTTGAAGATCGATTCAACTCTTAATTCAACGAAAAGATTGAAAACCTGAAAATATTTTGTGAAGATCCATTCACAAGGAATGAAATGGAGATTGAGCAACGAAAAAAAGATCAATTCTTTTACGTCACAACAAATTCTTCAATATAGAAATCTATGCAACATTATCAAAACATTTCCATGCATCACAACTCATCCTCCTTTTTCTGCTCTTCTTTCTTTTGTTGCTTGTTTCTCCTTGCATTGCTATTGCTCCTTGCATTGTTGCTGCTCCTTGCCTTGCTGCTAGTTTGTTGTTCCTTTGCTTTTTGTTCCTTGTACTACTTCTTGCATTGCTGCTACTTTGTTGTTCCTTTTCTTTTTGTTCCTTGTACTACTTCTTACATTGTTGCTACTTTGTTGTTCCTTATGCTTCTTCTTTGCCATCAATGACAATATTGCCAACAATCCCCCCCTTTGGCATTGATGACAACGCATTCGCACCCCCCCCCCCCCCCTTTTCATTCTGAGAAGTTTCTTCCTTCTTATGATTATGTACCCAATTGATATCAATGGAAAGGGGGTTACAAATTTCTTGTAGCCTGTAAAAGAGTCCTCAATGTAGCTTTCATTATTGCATTAATGCTCTATAACCTACAATGTTTTGTTTTGTATAAACAATGTTGACCCTATCATTGAATGAATGCTACTCCATATGGCTTATTATGGCTCCTCCATATTTTTTTGGCTTAGGAGGTCCTAACCCAGGTTCAAATTTAGTTGCGCCAAAAAAATCCCAACACTACTAGCCCTTTCGGCATCAATGCACGATGCACAGACTGAAGTCTCACCCGAAGTAGTATGGGGGGCTGCTGGAACCAAGTGTCCACACCCAGAGATTAGTGTGATGTCCTTCTACAACCTAGATCTGCCTATGCATAGATCTTTATGCCCTTATGGCTTATCATCGTAACTTCCTTTAATCGGCCTCCAGACCTCTACAAAGGCCTGCAACTGGATTTTGCGGAACATGGGCATGCAAGTTAGCTACATACGCGCACCTACCATAGATTATTGTTAGATCATTATTTACATAGATCTGCTTAAGTGTTCGATAACTTTAACATAAAATGTTAGGATCTTTGCATAATTACTTAACATTAATTGCGTCCAATTAGTAATACATATCAAGTAAAGTCGCACATCAATGCATCATTATTTCATAAAAACATCATTCATCATAGCATATACCGCAATCATACATAACATAAGTAAAGAGCTAAAGTACATAAATTTATGCAATAATCTTCTTTATGATCTTCAATATAGTGTTACAGAGTCAAAACTTCCCTGCGCACTCATATGCAGAGCCTTTTCCCCTCTAAGAATACTTTTCTTTGCTAGAATCCTTCACTCGTACCCATAAACAAACTTCTATTACTTGCCTTAGACTCTCTAAGACACACCTATTTATACAGTCCCATGGTCCACGAACCATTGGTAGATCTTAGAAAAGCCAACTCAAGCTTACATAAAGGAGGGTAAAACCCTTTTTTGACTCTTAACTAGCTATGCACTCCGTGACCATAATTTGTGGATACTTTACATCTTGTTACATCAAAACTTGGGATTTTTCCCCAAACCTGACCCCAAGGGACCCCATCCCAACAGGCCCCCAACAAAAAGGTCGTGACTCACCCTCAAGTCACTTGGCTAGCTACTTCAGTTGTGCTCTGCGTGGCTACCTCCTTCACTTGTTCCACTAGCTGCTTTGTGGCTGGACCTTTGCTGACTCGCTTGATTTTCTTCTGTGTAAGCTGCAAGTTCGCCAAATTTTCCTATATGTTGGCTAAGATTAGGTAGGCTTTGTCCAACCAAGGACCCAACCTAGCCTTAAGAACTTATTCCTTTTTCTACGTTGCTTCCACTTGTGCAAGGAGCTGCTTTGCCTCCTGCAACTTGGCGAGGCATTACGCTGTAGCAATGGTGCGCGCCGTTGCCCTTACGTCATCATACTACTGATGGAACTCGCAGACATTGGTATTCAATATCTAAATGGTGGGATCCTCCTGTAAGCTCGTCAAAACTTCCATTTCTTGTTCAAACAAAGTTGTACAATCAACGCCCGCGACATCCACAGTAGCTATTCCTTCCCTAATAGTTGCTTCACGTTGTTCCCTAACTTCTGGCAGAGTCGAAGGCTATGACTTAAGCTCCAGTTCTTAAGTTCAAATTGAACTCTGGCCACCTCTGCCTGAGCATCATGGATGCCCACAATAAGTTTCCGGATCTTAGCCTCAAGCGGTGCCTCCTCAGGTATGTGCAACTTTGGCACTGTCCTGCATGCCTTTGCCACCACGATCGCCAGCTGGGCGCTTTGTGCCTAGATTGTTTCCTTTACCTTCAGGGCCTCGGTCTTCTTGGCGAACATTTTCTCATTGTTGACCCGATATTCACTTATTAAGTTTAGAGCGCGTTTCTCCCACGCCCTCAATTTCGTCATCACACCTCTCTGTAATGCATGAAGATATTCATTGGGGAGAGTTGCGACATTGAGGTCGATGTTCTTCAAAGTGCTCACAATGACCTTGTCATCAGGTGACACCACACTTAGGGACCCTTTTGGTAGTGCGACTGTCCTAAGGACCACAAACCTAACATGTTTTGTAGCCTGACTTGTCCCTAGTGCTAGGCTCGTCTGTGCAACTCCCACCTGACCTGCTCCCACATGTATCCTGCTGGTCTGGATCTGCACTTTGTGCAGATCCTTCTGAATATTACCTAATGACTATAGGTGCTCTTGTTCAAATTCTTGCAATAGTTCAATAGTGGTGTCGCGAAATTTGTCCCCAACCTTCTTGAGGTCGCCCTCTGTTAGCGTAATGGGATCCAGCGGTGGCTTAGTCACTTTTGACTTCTTCTGGGGCCCCTCTGTTTGTTGTTCTCTATACCTCTTGACCTGGAATGGAGTGCTCTGTCTTTCATCACCGCCATCACCCTGCGCTGATCACTCTTCCTCCTTATTCTGGGGTGAAGGGGATTTACCGCTTCGCTCGGAGTCATACTGCTTTTGTTCAGTACGCTACTTTGTGGCGCGCTCTTTTTCTAATCAAGCCTTCTCCTTGACCTACTTCCTTCATTGTGTGGCCAACTTCTGGACTGCCTGTTTCGCTTCCTCCTTCTTCTTCTTTTCTGCGAAACTCCCCACACCTTTGCTGGTACCCGTGGCTAGGTCAGACGAAGAGTGCTAATTTGCTGGCCACCCCTTGATGAATTCCTGAATCACATCATCTGTGACAAGATATGGTAGATCGAACCACTTCTGCTCTGGATCCTTCCGCACCCTGATATAGACACGATGGAAGTCTGCCTTGAACTTTGCGTACTCTGATAATTGCTCATAGACTGTTGGGGACAACCATGGCCGCTATTTGATGGCCATGCGAATGCTCGACTCCATCAAAACCCAAATTTTTTTTCTGTGAATTGCATAGGGTCCTTCGTGGCCCAAAGGGAGGAAAGTTGTGCAGCCTCCTGTAAACCTGCCTCCACTGGGGGGAACTGACTGTCCTTCGGTAGCTCCCAAGCGACCAGCACGATAGAGAGCAGCAACCACACGTAGTGGAAGGTATTTCTCTTGTCTTGAGCCTCACAATAATTTGAAAGGAACTCACTACATAGTTAGCGCGACGAGCTAAACTACACGCCTTGCACGCATTGTGCAGCTAATGAGATCACGGGCACCAAAAGCTCTTCCATGCGGCACTTCCTCATGACCTTACCATCTAGTATTTATGTCACAATTTTCATCGCGGGGTTGTTGATGGATGTTATGGAGTACCCGAGTGGCTTCTTGATAAGCTCAAATTTTGCCTTCATCTTCTCTGCCAAGTCATGCTCGCTTGTTTTTCTGCCAAACTCCTTGGCTGGATTCAAGCCTTAATGCAAGAGGAGCGTGGTTCTATGGACGAGCTTGTTTGTGATGGGGAGAGGCACGCCAAGCCATAAACACCCATCATGCACCAAAGTTAGCATTTTCTTTATACAGATGACATTAACGTTGGAGCGGTGACAGTGGGGCACCCACAACAGGTTCAACAACCCCGATTGATTTACTCCATGAATCCACTCAACTGGCTCCAACACAGTGACACAAAATTCTTTGTAATACACCTGTTTCATGTAATTCTTTGTCGCGAGGTGGGGGAACCTCTCATGGTCAGTCGATTCCCAGTTCTCCATCTTTGAAAGGGGAATCCTTGCCAGGCATTGACCTTCAAAGGTTATATTTTCTGGCAACAAGGGCTTGTGAATGCTGAATTTCTCTACGTCTGGGTCCTTGGTGACCTTCACCTTTCCTTTTGCGTAGAGGGATACTATGGAAAATTGGAGATGGGCTCCATGCCCTCAGCATCTATATCTTCAGTGCCCTCTTCGTCCTCCAAATCTACAACCTTCTCAGGCTGCTTGTCCTTCTTCTGTGCCTAGGTAACAGAGTGCTTTCTAGGTGACTCACACATTGGCACCGTCCTTTTCTGCTTGTCTTTATTCAGCTTACGGGTCTCTTGCATTGGTGTAGGCTTCGGCCTAAGCGACCTTGCCTCCGTGGGTACAGGAGCCGGATCCTCCATGCTCACAACTTCTGGAGCCGCTCCTTCAAAGGCAACAGTTCCTCTAGTGCTTGCAATCTCTCCTGGTCCTCACATAGTGTTGCAAATAAATTGTTGGGTTTCCTCGGGTAGATTATCAAACATAGAGCTTGCGATCAAATCCTCGAAAATCTTGCAATTCATAAGCGAGAGACAGCAAAGCGCAAAAATTCTAAGGATGCAAAGTGTTCTCTGGTGGGCGACCACATGTAATTTATAGGAGGTTTTGAATTAAAATTTGACTGTTCCCCCCAAAATCCATCCAATAATGCTGAATTGGCAGTAGATCTCCAAATATTTCAGCCTTAAATGTTGCCCCCTCACTCCTGTTAACCGTCTCCTAGCTGTCAAATCATGAACAGTGACCCTAATGATCATTTTTTAGCTGTGTTGTGTTGTATCTCCCTCTAGAGTGCAGCTCCCTTCACGTTGCTTTTGGTACTGTGACATCACCCTCTATTGCACAACACCTCTGTTGCATAGTGCCCAAAACCGGGAAATGTAGTTTATAGTCCCACACTCCCTTGCAATTTCTTGGAGCACTAAGACTATGCTACCATCATGTAGTCATTAAGCCAAATCTCCAACATACGGCTTCAAATGGCTCCCATTCATGTTTCCCGAGAAAGGTTCTTCGTTTAGCTTTCCGAGCTGAACCATGCCCCCATCTGTGATTTATTTTATGGCATATGGCCCCAACTAGTGCATATGAAATTTTCCAGGAAATGTAGTGAACTTATCATCATATAATAAAACCAAGTCATTTACCTTGAATGTGTGCAACTTGATGTGTCGATCGGGCCATGCCTTTTCACATTCATTTTGTACTTGTTGATGTGATCTAGCTAAGAATTTGTCCTCTTCGAGCTCCATCAACTACGCAAGTTGTTCTTCCAAGGCTACATGGTCCACCATCCCTGTGAAGGCCGCTATGTGTAGACTAGGCATGATATATTCCATAGGAATCACAACTTCTTCAACATATACCAACTGGAAAGGTGTCTGACCTGTTAGTTTTTTTCAAGTAGTCCTGTACACCCATAATATTGCCGATATGTGCACATTCCAATCATTCCGTTGTGCGTTGCAAATCGTTGTCAATGCATTCTCCAATATCTTATTGAATGCCTCCACTGTCCCATTAGCCTGGGGGTGATATGGTGTACTTTTCTAATGATACACCTGGAATTCTTCTGTCAACGTGCTGATCGTTTCATTAAGGAAGTGGGTACTACGATCACTCATCAATACCTTCGGGAAACCAAACCTAGTTAACACATTCAAAAAAGAACTTGTCTGTTGTTTCCCCTGTACAATCCTTCATAGGATGTGCCTCTGCCCATCTGGTCAGATACTCTGGCGCAGTGATGATATAATGCACACTCGTTTTCTTGCCTGGGGGTTGAATCAGTCCCACAAAGTTGATTACCCATTTCTCAAATGGCTGCAAGGACACTTGAAGATTTAATGGCAGCTCATCCCTTCGCAATGGTATGCCCATTCTCTGACATGCATCGCATGCCCTACAATATGCTTTAGAATCTTTATGCAGCATAGGCCACCACAACCCAACACGCAAAACCTTTTGTATTGTTGCTTTTCCTACATAATGTCCTCCCATAGCTCCTTCATGAGATTTAGCGAGGATGCTACTTCATTCAAATTCAAGTAC
The DNA here is from genome assembly GCA_000404065.3 of Pinus taeda. Classification (NCBI taxonomy): domain Eukaryota; kingdom Viridiplantae; phylum Streptophyta; class Pinopsida; order Pinales; family Pinaceae; genus Pinus; species Pinus taeda. Next base: position 60,154 of record APFE031465335.1, on the reverse strand, counting down.
ATATCGTTGGAGTATCTCGTCCAATCCCATCTTATACAAATGTCTGACAATTACAAAGAAATTAGTCATGCATACTTCCAGTTCTTTCCTCTGTTGATTGGTGTAGCCTTCTAGAGTTGTCCCTATGTTCAAAAAGTGGATAATATATGCAAAGTGGTTGTACGCTACGCGCATCGCAAAGAGATGCGCCGAGTAGCCCTTCCTCCAAATTAGTAGGTTCCTCCCCCATTTCAATATCCGACAAATGGTTAGGTTCTGCATTCAACCTTCCTGGCTTGAGAATTACCTCAAAATCATATTCTTGAAACAACAACATCCATCTGCATATCTTCTCCCCCAACACATGCTTATTGACTAGGTACTTCAAGGCACACTAGGTACTTCAAGGCGGAGTGTACATCTTGAAATGTCTGCCCAATAGATAGTGCCTAAACTTTTGGAGCGCATACACCATAACCAATCCCTCGCGCTCTGTCGTTGAGTAGTTCTTCTTAGCCTTTAACAACTTTCTGCTTGCAAATGCTATAGGGTGATCCATCTCTCCTTCGCCAGCTTGTGTCAGCACTTCTCCCAATGCAATATAGGAGGCATCAACGTGCACATGGAATTCCTTCTTCCAATCCGGGAAGACCAAGATCAGCGCGGTGACCATAGTTTCCTTCAAGACATCCAGATTGCGCTGACATTCTTCATCCCAACAAAATGTAGCGTCATTTTTCAACAACTTCTCCATGGCCGTAGTAATCTGGGCATAAGCTTTGATGAACTTTTGATAATATCTAGTATGGCCCAGTGTTGCGCACAGTTGTTTGACACTCGTCAAGGCCTCCAAATTGATTATTACCATGATCTTGGCAAGTTCCACCATTATTCCTTTCTTGCATACCACATGATCCAGCAAAATCCCAAAGGGGACACAAAACAAGCACTTTTTCAGGTTCATTGTGATCTGATACCTTCGGCACGTATCCAACATTAAGCACAAACTAGCTACATGGCGCTTTACTAGCCCAAACAATGTCCAGTCATCAAAATATACCTCCAAGAATTTGTGAGTAAAATCTTTGAATGCCGCAATGACTACACAAGAGAATATCGCCAGCGCATTCTTGAGTCCGAATGGCATCACCGTATACTGAAAACACCCCCATTCCATCGCAAAGGTTGTTTTACTCCTGTCTTCTAATGCGATATTGATCTGATGGTATCCAGAGAACCCATTAGTAAATAAGTAGGCCTCCTTCCTACCAACATTTTCTAGTACCTCATCAGTAAACAGTGTCTGGAAAGGATCATGGATGCAGGCATCGTTAAGCTTTCTTAGATCTACGAAAATCCTTATCTCTCCCTTCTGCTTCTTTTCCTAAACTACCATTGGGCTCACCCAATCATATTCCTCCATTGGTTCAATAATACTTGCCTTGAGCATCTTTTCCAATTCCAAGAGGATCTTTTCCTTATATTTGGGATTAAGGCGATATGGCCTCTGCTTAATGGGCTTCGCGTCTGGTTTCAAAGTTATTTTCGTCACTCCCAAATCGCCTATGATTCCTTTCAAGTTAAAAAATATTGTAGGAAAATGATCTTGGTACTCGTGGAGTAATTCAACAACTTTATCCATTGTGGCATCATCCCAATAATCTCCGACCTTCGTGAAATTAGGCTCTGCTTCATTACCAATGTTTATTTGCTTAGTCTTCAACGGCGCGTTGATATCCGAGTTCTTTATCTACGGACCTTCAACCTTACGGTGGCCCTCCACTTCTAGGATATTGATATTCCATGGATCCTCATCCTCTCCTTCAGCAGTCATATTATAGCATTCGAGTGCATGGCGCAACTGGGTGCTCCAATCCGTTTGAACCAATTCCAAAGGATCCTGCGGGATTCGAAAGATCGTTGCCTTAACCTCTTGCAGTGCCTCATCAATGGTTTCGAATCTATCTTCAAAACTGAAGGTCATCAAAAATTCTTCCCTTAAGATATCCCACTCCACAGTGTCATGGCAGAGCTTTGTTTCCAAGTACCAATTCATAGGGATTATGTCCAGAGTGTGACAAAATAAATGCACCCATTCTGGTTGCGGCTCTGTTCCATACACTTTAGTCCATTTTTCCAAATGATCATGCTAATCATTCCTCCCATCCAATTTCTTGGTTAACTGTACTTTAGGATGACCAAATTGCATCCTCATCATCCTCCTATAATCATGCCACTCCTCAAAGTTGTCTTTGTGCGTACCCCAACACCAAGCGGGTGTAGTGCGTAGTGCCAACTCCAGTGCCTGAAAGTGGTGATCCTTTGGAACTTCTCTTTCAAAAGCATCCAAAAATTTATCTACGCCAGCTAAACCATCGTAATAAGGTAAATTTCTTACCTCTGATGATAAACAATGCAACGATTTGGTCATCATGTTGCAGCACAGTGTGGATACTTCGTGCAACCTATTTTGCCAGTGTTCCAACTCTTCATTCGAATCCAAGGTATAGGAACTTTCGAGGTCCCATGCAATCCATCCATTAGTCGTTGGGTTAACCCAATCTTGGTCGCACACTGTAATTTTGTGTATTTGATCCAAATCATCATCAGTTTCCTCATAGCCGCAGACTTGTTCTGTATAGCGCGGTCCTTTTGCAGGGTCCAATGGTACTACAACGCGGAGTGATTTTCTTTCAAATGATATCATCCGATTCTTCAAGTTGATGACCCCATTCATATCAATATCCCAATCTATTCCAAGGAGCGTGGGGTATGGATTGTTGTCATCAACAATTTCTATCACTTCAAAATCAGCCAACGTGCTTGCACCTTCTATATCTACAGTAACTCCCTACAATTGTCCCATAAGGATAATCTTCTATTGGCTCGCCATCCTCAGTTGAATCAGAGCACACTGTATCACAGGTCTCCCCATTCTCTCCTAGGTATTCTTAGGCAATACGTTCATGTCAGACCCCAATTCCAAAATAACTTGGTCCATTTCATAGTCTCCTATTTGTGCTGTAAGCCTCATCTCGCACCCTATTCTTGCCTTCTGCTTACCAATCTTTCTTACTACGCGGGGTCCATCAGGAGCATTATCCTTACCGGCACACTTGTTTATCAACTCCTGTAGTCCTTTCATAGCCTTGCTATCGCGCAGTACTTTCATACTAGTATCCAAGAAGGTGGTAAGCACAGAGGGGTCAACCTCTGTAGGCGCACTGGTGTCTAGCAGGTTGTTCTCACTTCCTGAGGTAGAGGCTTCAATGAAGCTTTTCTTCGCTTCCATGTATGTTTCCTTCACGCCCTCCAAATCGAAACTGGTCTCCTTTTCTGGGGCCTTACAGGCCCATCCACCTTCCTCAGACTATTTTTCCCTTTTCATCACCAGTTGTGATCCCGCTTCACAGCACGATATTCACATGCGGGTCCTCTTCGCGGGGCTTGACCCTTGTCATCTATAAGTTTTGGGTAGGATGCTGAGGTTACACCTTCTTCTCCTGCATCTTGGATATTAGCACAGGAAATTCTTCGATTGTGTGGTCAAAATAAGTACAATATTAACATGACGGGCGTGTCTGATTTGTACACTCCCACACGTAGTGTCTTTGTGTTCCGCAATTGTAGCAAATGACCTGCCCACAACCCCTACTAGGTCCTCCTCCTCCTTAGCCTCATCCACATCCCTAATATCCTTCACACGCTCCCTCAATGCCCTGATCCGGAGGTCAATGTTTAACTTGCATTCGATATGTAGGAATCCTCTCCATCATTAATTCATAGCTTTTATAGTGGCGCTCATCATGGCCCACTGATTTGTAGAAATCATAGAACAATTGTTGTGGTGTTTGTACAAACTTTTGCAGCAAATGACAATTATTGGTGACATGTTTTCCGGTCACTTGACAAATAGCACACCACGGTGCAGGCCCCATACTTGGCCATTTTGGAGCTTCCTGCCTTAGGGGCATCAACCCTCCCCCTGAGATATAATCCGGGAAGACAGGGCAATGATCCTTATCATTCCCCTGACTCTTACATTTGAGGCACCAGACTTCTTCATGCACCTCTATCCTGGCCTCTTTTTCTTTTTTTGAGCTCTACAATTCCAAACAGAGGTTTTGCAACTACGAGTGAATTTTTTGGACTCCCAAAGATGTGTCCTCAATAGGTGTCTCATGCAATCTCATTGTGAGTTCCAGAGCTTCCACCTGAGTTCCTATCTTTTGTTGGGATAAAGAAATCCTTAGGTGGGGTATGAGCATGGCTATAAACCAGTCGCAGTGCTGACTATCTGTGAGATTCATATTAGCTTCGCGGATCCCGCACTTCAGTCTTTGATCTAGCTCCCAGGACATTTCACTGGGCTGCATCATGATTTCCTTAAATCCAATTATCAATTGCAAGGTAGACTTAGGCTTATTGAATCCTTTGTTTAAAGTGGTCTGAGTAGCTGCAAATGATGCCTACGGATTATCTGTGTAGTACTCAACGTCCATATTAGGGCGCGGTCCTGTAGAGAAGTAACCAATTACGCCTTATTTATGTTATCATCCGTAATCTGTTGTGTTGTCTACATAGCCTTCACAGCAAACCAAATCTGATCCAGATCCTCACTTCCTAAGCCCTTGAAAACTGACAACTTCATTGTATTCAACATGTTGACTGGTGGTGGTGGTGGTGTCAGTGTGGGCGAAGGTGTATGTTGTGGAGCTGAAGGTGGAGGTGGTGTGGAAGGATGAGGTATTCATGGAAAACCCTACCTCATCAACTGGACAACGCTCTACGCCGAAGCTTGTGCTGCTCCCTCGTCATCACTCACAGGAGGTTCAATCAACGGGCTATATTCAAGGCATGTTCTTCCCCTATCCCTGAAGAGGTTCCCACTTCGTGTAGCTCCAAACATCAAGGAAGTGGCATAACCCATTTCTCACACAATAGCATCTTAATCCAAGTATTCAAAGATCTTAGATACTTACCTCGCGGTCCTTTGAGGAAGCGTCGCTTTGCTTCACTGTAACTGACTGAGGTGTCGACCGTCAACTCTATAACAAATCCTCCTATAACCTGATCAAGACAACAATCAATAGCGTGCGATCTTATGTTTAGAAGCTTCAAGCCTTCGTACTAATTTTGGAGTCCATAATATTGGACCATCAAGCTTCCACCTCCCTTAGCCATCTGCCAATTTAGATATCCACTTGTATGGTTCAGTTGGGAAAGTGAGAAATAAAATTTCATGTATTTATGTGTACAAATATCTATCCAACCATTGTTCTTTTGTCAGGCGCGGATTCCTGTTTCTTGCACCACGAATTCATGGATCTTTCTATCCAACCACTTCTTAATTTCCTTCTTGGTCAGATTCCAGTGATGCGACATCACACATCTCTTTATGCAGATCTCGGTCCTGACAACAAAACCATTTGTTGGCTTAGGGGGTCCTGACCCAAGTTAAGAGTTAGTTGCACCAAACAAATCCCTACACTACTGGCCCTTTTGGCATCAATCCATGGTGCGCAGACCTAAGTCTCACCTGAAGCAGTATGGGGGGGTGTTGGAACCAATTTTCCACACCCAAAGATCAGTGTGATGTCCTTTTGCGACCTAGGTTTGCCTTCGCGCAGATCTTTAAGCCCTTATGGCTTATCACCTTAACTTCCATTAATTGGCCTCTAGACCTCTGCGAAGGTCTACGACTAGCTTTTGTGGACCCTATACAGGCAAGTTAGCTACTTACACACACCATAGATTAATCTTAGATCATTAATTACTCAAATCTGCCTAAGTGTTCGATAACTTTAACAGAAAGCGTTAGGATATTCACGTAATTGCTTAACATTACTTGCATTCAGTTAGTAATACAGATCAAGTAAAGTCGTGCATTAATGCATCGTTATTTCATAAAAAAATTATTCATCACAACATATACTACAATCGTACATAATAGAAGCAAAGAGCTAAAGCAAAAAAAATTCTGCAATAATCATCTTTATTGATCTTCAATATAGTTTTACAGACTCAAAACTTCCTTGCGCACTCAGCTACAGGGGTCCATGCACTCAGCTGCAGACGCTACTTGAGGCCTCTTCACACTCAGCTGCAGAGCCTTTTCCCCTTATGCTTTTCCCAGTTGGAAAGCTTTCTCTGTGTTGTTTCCCCAATATACAACCTTCACAAAGGCTATCTGGCTTCTCTATCAATGGTAATCCTCTTACCATTCCTCTTCTACTCAACAAATTAAGACCTCCAAAGTTGAGATGTCCAAATCTCAAGTGCCACAACCAATTTTCATCCTTTGATACACTATGGAGAGCCTCTTGTGTCACTGGTGCAATTACTTCTTTATTTTTCAAATCTTCCCTTATTCTGAGAGGGAACATCCTGTTCCTCGTCATCTTCACTTCAACAATACAACGTTTGCTGGGTGATCTATCCATGATGGTGCATACATCATTCTCAAAGAAAACATTGTAACCCTTTTGAACAAGCTGTCCAATACTCAAGAGGTTACACTTCATTCCGGGAACATAATAGACATCTGCTATGGTTTTCTTTTCACCTTTCTTTGTAAATATTTTAACTTCTCATTTTCCCATAACAGAAATTTTACTATCAGTCCCAAGTGTGACTTGTGACTGCACACTCTGATCTAAAGCAGAAAACAGGGCTATGTTTCCTGTCATATGGTTGTTGCAACCAGAATCTAGAAACCATATATCTTCATTGTTTGTTTCAGCCATATTACAAACTAACAACACATTATCTTGGCTGATATTTTCTCTAGTGATATTTGCACTAGATCTATTACTCATATCATGCTGCTTCTTCCTACATTCATTTGCATAATGCCCATATTTTTTACACTAATAACATTAGACATTGGATTTTTCATACCTTTGTCCTTGAGCATGATGTTGTCCACTTTGTTGGTTGCTGCCATGGCCTTGGTTCTGATTCGGATTGCTGCCTCTTCCTTGAATGTTTGCTGAACTGTTTCTTCCACCTCTGTATTAGCTTCTGCTTTTTCCAGCCTTGTTTCCTCAGCCTTGACCTCTTCCTCTTTCAAATCACATCTGGGTCTTGAAGGCTTGCTCTAGAGATGAGTTTTCATTTCTACTCAACCTCTGCTCATGTGTTATCAGTGATGCATGAAGTTCATCAACTGAAAAATTTGAGAGATCCTTTGTCTCTTCTATGGTGGTGACAATCACATCAAACTTTGAGGGTAGGCACCTCAATAGTTTCTCCACAATCCTCCTTTATTCAAGAGTTTCTCCATGAGACCTTATCTGTGTGACTAGACCAATTGCTTGTGTGAAGAATGAGTCAATATTGTCTGACTCCTTCATGCGCAGGTTCTCAAAATCTTTCCTCAGCAGCTGTAGTTTTGTTGTCTTCACTCTCTCCATGCCTTAATAGGCTGTCTTGAGAGTTTTCCATGCTTCTCTGGATGTCTTGGCTGCTGGTATCCTTGGAAACACACTCTCATGCACTACTTGATATAAAAATACAAGGGCTTTTGAATCCTTCTTCTTATTGCTCTTCAAAAACTCTTTCTCTGCCTGAGTTAATCCATTAAACTCATCTTCATTTGCTGGCTCTTCAAATCCATATTCAACAAATTCCCATAAATCTTGTGAGGCAAACAGGGCTTTCATGGTTATTGCCCAGTAGTCATAGTTTTTCCCATTGAACTGTGGGAGCTGGGTATTAAACATACCCACGCTGGTGCTGGTGCTGGCCATTCTTGTAATACTTGACTGTGTATTAAAAATCACTCAATTGTCTTCAACAGCTACACAAAAAAAACTAATCTAAAAAATACCTTGACAGCGTTTTCACTCTGCTGGATAATTTGCTGCAGCAAGAAACCTTCTTTCAGCTTCTTTGACGTCTTCAAAGAGCTTGGACACGCTCTGATACCATGTTGGGAATTTTTGGTCATTCCAAACAAAATTATAGTGGAAAGATGCTCCGATACCACTGTTGGGAATTTTCTGTTTAAATTCCAAAACAAAAAAATATGAACAGAGAGTGATAATCTATTTTTTGGGAATTTCTGATAACTCCAGAACAAACAAACAAAACAGAGCAATGCTCTGTTTTAACACAGTGGAAACAAAAAAAATCGTTTGCTGAAATTGGTGTTTCAGCAACACAGTTTCGCCAATTGCTGAATGCAGTGTTTCAGCAATGGTGTTTCAGCAACGCTCTGTTTTGACACCGAGAATCTATTTTCTAATTACGGTGTTTCAGCAACACTCTGTTTTAACGCTGAGAATCTATTTTCTGATTATGATGTTTCAGCAACACAAAAAAAAAACTTGTATTCATTAACAGGAAATCAATTGTTACAAAATTGTCTTCCTCACATAGAGGGATTTTCACAAGAGATTATGCTGAAGAGCATCTTCCTCTTGACAGAGGGATTACAACAGGAACGCTTCAGTTCCACAAACCAATTTTTCACTATCTCAGAAATTATAGTTTCAGCACTGCTGTGCGTTACAAAAAAAAAACTCTCTATATATATTTTCTACACTGCTATGTCTGCGTTTTATAGTGCATTACATTTTCTGATTTTTACAGTGCAGGAAGGGGTCATAACTTATCCATCAACTGCTTTAACTCGCTGATGAAGTCTCTACTACAATCTGCTGCTCATGATGAACAAATCTGATCTTTTGCTGTATTTCTTGAGTCGGTGGTGTTGAAACCCATGGCTGATAAATGCTGCGACGGCTCGAGGCTGGTTCTTTTCACTTTCAGCCATTCTACTCTTTAATGCGGTTGTTTAGAAGTAATGGCGCAGCACTGGATCTGATCTTCCTCCTTCAGGAACACAAAAATAGTTAAAGGGTGAAAAGACGGTAATGGCGATGGCTTAAAAGAACGTGAATAAATGTGGGGCATGGATCAGGACATAAAGTAGCTGCTGCTGTTCAACTGTTCACTGCGGTTGAAATTATAATTTCAACATATTTTATTATGTTCTATAACCCTCTCGCTTATCATTTCTATTGGTGGTAAAGCAATTTCTGAATTATAACTACCGCTATTGTGTTATGAAGTATTGGTAGGATGCATTGAAGCAATTTTCCCATTTTCTAAATATATACATCACAAAACTTTGAAGTTGTCTTTACTATATTTTTTTGCATATCCTGGCTTTTAAGTTTCCGTACTATATTATTAGAAAACCCCACAATGAGCTTTCTAGTTTTGGAAGTTGAGATATATTTCACAATTTCCTTTGATACATCATGATCATCTAGCACAATGGTATGTGATTATACCTTTTTGTTGTTACACATCTGCTGAAAAGGAAATAACAGATTACAAGTTTCTGATGCAACATTTTCCATATAAGCAGTCACAACATCATTGTTGAAATGTTTAATAGGAATGCCTCCCACGAAGTTAGGATGGCAACAATGGGATGCCTCACATGGATCAACATCAATTCATATCCCTCAAAAACTAAGTTATCCAATGCCCATTTAACTATATGCTGGCTATTCTTCTCCACACATACTCCAATTACAAAAGAAGAAGATGCAGAAAAAGTAGAATCTTGAAACATATTTTTCTCTTTGCAAACAGAGTAGAATATTGAAACATATTTTTCTTTTTCCAGTGGCCCTTGAAGTTACAAGAGAATCTTCAAATAGAAATTTCTCTTTTATTTCCAGCTTTCCAATCAAGGCAACTCTAAAATACATAATACAATAAGTTTGTCCTCATGATATTACCACTCTCCTTATCGCTTTCTCACTGATATTTATTTAATTTTTGCCTCTATTTGTATATGTTTTTGTTTACTTCATGTTTCCCATGTCAGTATGATCTCATACACAAATTTTATCTCACCATGTCCATTATCATCTCAGGACATTTTATGGGTTGCTCTCCCCCTGGGATGTTGTTGCTCGTCTAACACTAACTAGATGACTGCCTTGCTTCCTAGAGCAACTCCTCCTGAAACCATGATACCTTCATTGTGTCATTGAAGTAACAAGTTGTTCCTTTCTCTTCCTCTTCCACACTTTCGTAAACTTCTTTCTCTTGTTTACATTTCTTTCATAGTTTTCTCTTCTTGAAGTTGCTTCCATCTTCTGTCTAGTGCTCTTTAGAATATATGGAAGCTACAATCCTTGGTTTTGTGGCCAAGATTATTACACACAAAACATATTGTGTGCCTAGAAATAGAGAAAATGATGTGTTTATTTTTTGCGTTCATGTTTTTCTTCATATACACTTTCCATTCAAACACTTTATGTCCAAATTCATGACACGTATATCAATAACCATATAAAGAGTTTATGTACCTGGTTGTTGATGTTATCCTTTGTTTTCTTACTAGATGGTACCTTCTTGTTTGTTGCAGGTTTTGTTGAATAGTCTTGATCTTCTTTTTTTTCCAATCTACTGCCACATGTCCATGTTTATGGTAAGAAAAACATGTGATGTTTTTCCCAAGAGCAAAGAATCTCCTTTGAGATCTTCCAAACTTGTTCAACTCATTCATTGGATTTTGATATTGCTACTTGTTTTTGTTTTCTTCACAAAGCATGTTGTTGTTAGAATTTTATTTTGTAGTTCCTTTTAGAGCTGCTTCATTATCATCTTTAATGGTTGCCTTTGCTAATTTCTTCATGGAGGCAAGGTCCTCTTCTAGCTGCTTACACAACCTATTCTTTTCTTCTAACTTACTTTTAGCTGAATCAACCTCAACTTATAATATTTTACACTGTAGGTCTCACTCCTTGAATTTATTGCTCATCATCTCTTCTAGTCTCCTTGCTTCTTCAAGTTGAGTCTTCAGGCTGACAATTTCCTTCTTATACTCATGCTCTTTCTCATCACATATCTGCACTAGTTTCTTCAAATCTTCATTTTCATTCCTCAATCTTTCTATACTAGCCAATGATAAGTTAAGCCTAGCTTGATTTTCATCTGTATTTTATTCATGAGGGTCAGGTACATTCACACAGGTAGAGGTTTCATTTCACTGAACACTTTCTTTCTGACAAGGTTTTTTCTCCTTCCTCTTTCTATTTTCTTCCTCTACACTGTTGTTGCTAGCCTCTCCATGCACGAGGTGCAATCTATCTCTGATTTATTTTGCATAAGTTAAATCTATGATTATATCAAGATCCTTATTATGAAGATTGTTATACATGACACATTTTTCTTTAGCATTTCACTGTTGTTCTTGCAAAGAGGGAGAATGCTTGCAGTAGCCATCACATACTAGTTTCCATACACTAGGTCTGTAAGATATTAGTTCATGTTTTACCTTATCTCTTCATTCATGAAAGTTTGCTACACTCAACATAGGTACACTTTGATAGCCCATGTTGGGACAGGGTCCCCTTGGGTCAATTTTGTAAAAGTTTTTGTTATCTATGTACAGTCTCCGCATTTTGAGGAAGCGCAAAGCGAATGTCGTAGAAGTCAAAGGGGATTTAAGAAGGTCAAAGCCCCTTAGTTTGTTAGAAGTTAAGATGGTTTGTGACCCGCCCATGGTTCGTGAACCATGGTATTATAATGAAAGAAGCTATATAAAGGAGTCAAATTGAGTCATAGAAGTCAGTTAGTAATTGAAGATCTATGTATGGGAAAGTGACCTAAGGCAGAAAAGTTTGTTTTCTCTACTTAGGCAAAGGGGAAGGCTCCTGCAGCTGTGTGCGCGGAGGCCTTGGTAAGTCTGTAGATGAGTGCACGGGCCCCTGCAGCTGTGTGTGCAAGGATGAAAGAGTCCATAACAAAAGGATTGATCATAATAAAGACTATTTTGGAGCCATATTTGTGTATCTGTGATGTTCTGTTTACTTATGCTTTTTCTATGTATTCGCTTTGTTTTCTATAATTATCTAAAGAAACACTTAATTGGCATGCGAAAGTAATAGATTTGCTAGTTTACTTAATGATATGAATGTTTAAGGTAATCGATGCAGGGTTAGACTCATTTCTCTATAAGTTACTGTGTTTTCCACATTTTAAGGGTTAGGGTTCATGAAGGTCGGGATAAAGCCCTAGAAGTAACATAAACCCATCACACAGACCTATGGATGCAGAAACTTGGTTCTCTCATCCCCCAATACTGCTTCGGGTGATACTACAGCCTGTGCTACGCGGGTTGATTCTGAAAGGGCCAGAAGTGAAGGGTTTTATTAGTTGGTGCAACTAACTTTGAACTTAGGTCCAGACCCCCTCAATCCAACAAATGGTTCCATTGCCAAGACTAGGATCTATCTGAGGAATGTGTGATGTCGAATAAATGGTTCCCAACTAAGAAGGAAATCAGGAAGTGGGTAGATCAGACGCTGCACGAATTTACAAGCCAGGAAAATAGGAATTCGCACCTGTCGAAGGAAGAGTGGCTGAATAGATATATGTATATAGATGAGCATGAAATTTTCTTCTGCCCTTTTCTGTGTGAATTACACCAGTGGTTATCTAAATTTGCGGACAATCAGGGTACGTGGAAACTGGATAGCCCTATTGTGTGGACTCTAGAACTGGTAAGGCACCTAGAAGCTTCAGAAAACAAGATTAGGAGGGCTGTCGATTACTGGATCGATAACATTTTGGGTGGATTCGCCACCGAGTTTGTAATCGATACGTCTGTAACTTATAGCGAAGCTGAACAACGGTTCTTCAAAGGACCAAGAGGTAAGTATCTAAAGTCCCTGAAAACTTGGACTAAAATGCTATTGTACGAGAAAAAGGTTATGCCATTGAATTGATGTTTAGAAGAGATTTGACGGGATTTATGTAAGGTGGAAAAACGTTTAGAAGAGATCGAGATTCAGGTGCTGAGTACAATCCTTTGTTAGGAGCGTCTGATAATGAGGAAGAAAGGAGTATTCTGAGGACAACTTTAGGTGCACTGCAAACATAAAACAAGGTATCGCAGGGATACCACATCCATCCACTCCACCTCCACCATCACCTGCGCTTCACACACGTACACCTACACCTCTAACTCCACCTCCACCTTTGTTATTCAACATGGCCAATGCTATGAAGATGCCCATATTCAGGGGTTTGGCGACAGAAGACCCTAAACAGCTCTAGCTTGTAGCTGATGTTGTGTGAAAGTCACAACAACTTATAGATGATGACTTGAAGAAAGCGCAATTGGTTACAACACTGCAAGATAGAGAACTAAGCTGGTATATTAAGTATTGTTTTGCTCATCCAAATGCAACGTTGGACGAAATGAAGAAAAAACTCAACAATGAATTCAAGAAGCCTAAGTCACAAGCCCAGTCAATGACAAAGGTTAAAGAGATGCAACATAAGGTAAATGAGTTCGTGTTGGACTTTGATCAAAGGTTGAAATATCCACGCCAGCAGGCTAATATGTAGATCACAGATTATCAACACAAGGACTGGTGCATTGCTTCGCTATTGCCCCATTTGAGATTGCCACTATCGCATCAGAAGATTGGGATGCAAGCAGAGGCATTAGAGATTGTGATGTAATTAGAAGCCTCACCCATTTAGGATACGAATATGGGAGTGCAACAGATTCAGTAACAACTGGCTAGCCTGCATATGGAGTTGCAGAGCCTCAAGAAGGGAAAATATGTCTAGAATGAGGTCCGTGCGGAATTATGGTGTTTGAAACGTAAGGGATAGGATCATGATAAGGATAGTTTCTCGGTGTACCAGAATTACTTAGTTAGAGGGGGTCTTGTCACCTTGAAACCAGATAACATCGTTGGGCCAAGTACAAGAGTGGTACCATTGTGCGCTATTTGTCAGATTACAGGAAAGCATACGACGAACAATTGTTGTTTGCTGCAGAAGTTTGTGTAGACTCCACAACAATTGTTCTGTAATTTCTGTAAGTCTATGGGTCATGACGAGAGCAATTGCCTGAGTTATGAGCTAATGATTGACAAAACACCAACATATTGACTACAAATGGAGGCTCATCCTCAGGATCAAGGCGCAACTATAACATGCGAAGGATTTCAGGGATGAGGAAGAGGACACCAAGGAGGGGAAGGAAGAGGTTGTGGCTGGATCATTTGTTACAACTATGGAGAACCAAGTCACTTTGCATGTGATTGTCATAATCCAACGCACCCCTCATCAGGGAAAATTTTAAGAACCACACTAAATTTATATGTATAATAAATGGGTGAATCCCCATGATACATAGGAAAATGGGAGGCGATTTTATCGCGCGCGCACACACACACACACACACACACACACACACACACACATATATATATATATATTGGCAAATCCCTCACCAGATTATATTATATTGTAAATTCATGGCGAATCTTTCACTGAATTATAAAATCTTGTAAGATCTTGGAAAATCTTTCACTAAATAATAAAATATTGTGAAGTCTTGGCGAATGTATTGTTAAAATATGAAACCATATATGATAATAACAAAACGTATTCATTAAACTGTAATATACTAACATACATGTTTGGAAAAAAGAAACATAATTTTCACTTCCTACAAACAATGTTGCAAGTTTTAGTTTACCTTAGTCGTAATTAACACATTGAAACGTTCTTTTTCCATTTGAATATACTTCATCCCTGTCGACTCTGTCCATTATTTTCATCTGACATTCTCTCACTATGTCCATGGTGTTATTTTAGCGTGTCTTCTCTCATGAAATGTTGGATACTTCACACTGCCTCTACCTTCACTACACTGCATCAATGATTCCAGTTATTAATACCTAAATCCTTGGAATTTTCATATATATATATATATATATATTAATATATATATTATATATATAATATATATATATATATATATATATATATATATATATATATTTGCATATGGGCGTTCTTTCTCATCAGCATGAAGCCTACATATCCGAACAAACTCCCAACAACATTCTGCGATGTCCCCAAGACCATGGCACATTTGATTCAATATGTTGTTTCAAAATCCCTTCTGATTTTATCAAAACATTGATTTCCATTCCTATTTGTGATATCTATTTTTTTGGGAATTTCTAGTCATTCCAAACAAAATTACAGTGGAAAGATGCTCTGATACCACTGTTGGGAATTTTTTGTTTAAATTCCAAAAACAAAAAAATATGAACAGAGAGTGATACTCTGTTTTTTGGGAATTTCTGATAATTCCAGAACAAACAAACAGAACAGAGAAATGCTCTGTTTTAACACAGCGGAAACAAAAAAAATCGTTTGCTGAAACTGGTGTTTCAGCAACATAGTTTCGCCAATTGCTGGATGGAGTGTTTTAGCAACGGTGTTTCAGCAATGCTCTATTTTGACGCCGAGAATCTATTTTCTGATTACGGTGTTTCAGCAACACTCTGTTTTGACGCCGAGGATCTATTTTCTGATTATGGTGTTTCAGCAACACAAAAAAAACTTGTATTCATTAATAGGAAACCAACTGTTACAAAATTGTCTTCCTCACATAGAGGGATTTTCACAAGAGATTATGCTGAAGAGCATCTTCCTCTTGCTAGAGGGATTACAACAGGAACGCTTAAGTTCCACAAGCCAATTTTTCACTATCTCAGAAAATTACAGTTTCAGCACTGTTGTGCGTTACAAAAAAAAACTCTCTATATATATTTTCTACACTGCTATGTCTGCATTTTATAGTGCATTACATTTTCTGCTTTTTACGGTGCAAGAAGGGGTCATAACTTATCCATCAACCACTTTAACTCGCTGATGAAGTCTCTACTACAATCTGTTGCTCATGATGAACAAATCTGATCTTTTGTTGTATTTCTTGAGTCGGTGGTGTTGAAACCCATGGCTAATAAATGCTGCGACGGCTCGAGGCTGGTTCTTTTCAATTTCAACCATTCTGCTCTTTAATGTGGTTGTTTAGAAGTAATGGTGCAGCGCTGGATCTGATCTTCCTCCTTCGGGAACACAAAAATAGTTAGAGGGTGAAAAGACGATAATGGCGGTGGCTTAAAAGAACGGGAATAAATGTGGGGCGTGGATCAGGACATAAAGTAGTTGTTGTTGTTCAACTGTTCACTGTAGTTGAAATTATAATTTCAACACTTCCCTTTAATTTCAACTGCTGGGTTATCAGTCATACCCAAAGGTTTCCTTAAAAACTCAAAAATTTTCTGGTCCAATGGCTTGGTCAAAATATCCGCAAACTGTTCCTGAGTCCTGTAATGTTGTAAAATGATTTCTCCTTTGTTCACCAATTCTCTGATGTAGTGAAACTTTGTGTCTATGTGTTTTGTTCTCTTGTGGAACACAAAATTCTTGGACAACGCAATAGCTGAGCTATTGTCACAAAAAATAATTGTTGTTGTTGCCTGCTCTTGGCATAGACTTCTTAACATTCACCTCATCCAAACCGCTTGACACACTGCTGCTGTAGCTACCACGTACTCTGCTTCTACTGTAGACAATGCCACAATTGGCTGTTTCTTGGAAGCCCATGAAATGGCTCCTGAACCTATGTGAAAAACGTAACCGGATGTGCTTTTCCGGTCATCTACACTTCCAACCCAATCACTATCTGTGTATCCAACTAAATCTGAACATTCTGAAACAGTATAAAAAACGCCATACCTTTTTGTACCTTTAACATACCTCAGAATTCTCTTTGCTGCCTGCCAATGTGTTTCTTTTGGCCTCTCCATGTATTTGGAAATTAAACTAACAGCATGCATTATGTCCGGCCTAGTTGCAGTTAAATACATAAGGCTACCAACTATGCTCTTGTACACGCTAGGGTCAAAATCCTTGTTGTTGTCCTCTTTGCTGAGTTTTAATCCCATCACTATGGGAGTGATTGCTGCCTTGCTGTCCTGCATGTTAAATCTGCCCAACACTTCATTTACATATTTTGCCTGCGAAATAAAAATTCCATTTTTATTTTGATCTACTT
Source organism: Pinus taeda (assembly GCA_000404065.3). NCBI lineage: Eukaryota > Viridiplantae > Streptophyta > Pinopsida > Pinales > Pinaceae > Pinus > Pinus taeda. The sequence continues at coordinate 43,269 of APFE031465335.1, read as the reverse complement.
CTATTCCTAAGAAGTATCTCAGCAAACCCATGTCGGTCATATCAAATTCTTCTTTCATGACTGATTTGAAATTTTCAATGAGGTAGTCATCATTACCTGTAAAAATCACATCATCAACATATAACACAACAATTAAAAATTTACCGTCTTTTTCTTTGATGTAAACGGTGGGTTCTCCCTCACACTTCTCAAATCCGTTCTCCAGTAGATAGGAATCTATCCTACTATACCATGCTCTTGGTGCTTGCTTCAGCCCATAAAGAGCTTTCTTCAATCTGCAAACTTTGTGCTCTTGGCCTTTCTTCTCATAGCCTAGAGGTTGCTCAATGTAAACCTCTTCCATTAACACTCCATTCAAGAATGTTGACTTCACGTCAATTTGGTAAACTTTCCATTTGTTTTGTGCTGCTATGGACAGCACTGCTCTCACGGTTTCCATTCTTGCAACCGGTGCGAAAGTCTCCTCATAATCTTTCCCATACTATTGCTTGTACGTGGAAATTGGATAGCCCTATTGTGTGGACTCTAGAACTAGTAAGGCACCTAGAAGCTTTAGAAAACAAGATTAGGAGGGCTGTCAATTACTGAATCGATAACATTTTGGGTGGACTCGTCACCGAGTTCGTAATCGATACATTTGTATTTTATAGCGAAGCTAAAAAACGGTTCTTCAAAGGACCAAGAGGTAAGTATCTAAAGTCCCTGAAAATGTGGACTAAAATGCTATTGTGCGAGAAAAGGGTTATGCCATTGAATTGATGTTTAGAAGAGATTTGATGGGAGTTATGTAAAGTGGAAAAACGTTTAGAAGAGATCGAGATTCAGGTGCTGAGTACAATCCTTTGTTAGGAGCGTCTGATAACGAGGAAGAAAGGAGTATTCTAAGGAAAACTTTAGGTGCACTGCAGACATAAAACAAGGTATCGCAGGGATACCACATCCATCCACTCCACCTCCACCATCACCTGCGCTTCACACACGTACACCTACACCTCTAACTCCACCTCCACCTCTGTTATTCAACATGGCCAATGCTATGAAGATGCCCATATTCAGGGGTCTGGCGACAGAAGACCCTAAACAGCTCTAGTTTGTAGCTGATGTTGTGTGAAAGTCACAACAACTTATAGATGATGACTTGAAGAAAGCACAATTGGTTACAACACTGCAAGATATAGCACTAAGCTGGTATATTAAGTATTGTTTCGTTCATCCAAATGCAACGTTGGACGAAATGAAGAAAAAACTCAAAAATGAATTCAAGAAGCCTAAGTCACAAGCCCAGTCAATGACAAAGGTTAAAGAGATGCAACAGAAGGTAAATGAGTTCGCGTTGGACTTTGATCAAAGGTTGAAATATCCACGCCAGTAGACTAATATGTAGATCACAGATGATCAACACAAGGACTGGTACATTGCTATTGCCCCATTTGAGATTGCCACTATCGCAACAAAAGATTGGGATGCAAGCAGAGGCATTAGAGATTGTGATGTAATTAGAAGCCTCGCCCATTTAGGATACGAATCTGGGAGTGCAACAAATTCAGTAACAACTGGCTAGCCTACATATGGAGTTGCAGAGCCTCAAGAAGGGAAAATATGTCTAGAATGAGGTCCGTGCGGAAGTATGGTGTTTGAAATGTAAGGGCTAGGGTCATGATAAGGATAGTTTCTCGGTGTAGTAGAATTACTTAGTTAGAGGGGGTCATGTCACCTTGAAACCAGATAACATCGTTGGGCCAAGTACAAGAGTGGTACCATTGTGTGCTATTTGTCAGATTATAGGAAAGCATACGACGAACAATTGTTGTTTGCTGCAGAAGTTTGTGCAGACTCCACAACAATTGTTCTGTAATTTCTGTAAGTCTATGGGTCATGACGAGAGAAATTGCCTGAGTTATGAGCTAATGATGGACAAAACACCAACATATTGACTACAAATGGAGGCTCATCCTCAGGATCAAGGCGCAACTATAGCATGCAAAGGATTTCAGGGATGAGGAAGAGGACACCAAGGAGGGGAAGGAATAGGTTGTGGCCAGATCATTTGTTACAACTATGGAGAACCAGGTCACTTTGCATGTGATTGTCAGAATCCAATGCACCCCTCATCAGGGAAAATTTTAAGAACCACACTAAATTTATATGTATAATAAATGGGTGAATCCCCATGATACATAGGAAAATGGGAGGCGATTTTATCAAATATATATATATAAATATATTATATATATATATAGATATATATATATTATATATATATATAATATATATTATATTATATATATTGGCAAATCCCTCACCAGATTATATTATATTGTAAAGTCATGGCGAATCTTTCACTGGATTATAAAATCTTGTAAGATCTTGGAAAATCTTTCACTAAATAATAAAATATTGAGAAGTCTTGGCGAATGTTTCGTTAAAATATGAAACCATATATGATAATAATAAAACATATTCATTAAACTGTAATATACTAACATACATGTTTGGAAAAAAGAAACATAATTTTCACTTCCTACAAACAATGTTGCAAGTTTTAGTGGCCATTTCTGTCATGGTAGGAGAGATTAATGTTTTCTCTACCACTTTTGTCAAACTACCACTTTTTCCAAGCTATCAAATTTCTTTCTTATTCCATAGACTGCAAGTGCGAGATAAAAAAATAATAATAAATAAAATAAAAAAACAACAACACATCAAGTTTGTTTACCCAAACACGCCAACAAGTAGCAAACCCCAACTATATAATATAATGAAGTAGTAGGTATCCCAAAGGCCTGAAGGGGATCTAATGGAAAGAAGTGGACCGTCAGAAAGCCTTCCAATCAATAATATAAATATATAAATGTAGATTTATTATTATTTTAATTGGAAATATTCAATTAAATAATAAAATTTAATTACGTCTCTCCGAATCTAAATTTCTTATTAGCATAATTCACTACCTTCATACCATTTTTAACAGTGTTGTAACATGTGGATTAGTTTCCTTTTTGGTGCACAATCTCCGCCTTTTAGGACAATATGGTGCAGTGACCCAACCCCTATAGAGCATTACGACAAACTAAGAATAGCACAGAAGATTAAAGGTTGTACAAACCAACATATTTTTCAAACAACTAATCCAATATCAGTACCTTAACTTTTTCATGAATATATCGTATTGAGAATGTTTGAAAAATGGTGGGAAATCTGGGCAGCGACTATCTCTCTTCTGCGAGGATTATGCGGAAAGAGTTAAGATTTTATTGTTTTGATTTTTGTTTTTGTTAAATCAGAAAAACCAATATTAATGGAGATTTCGGTATTTTTTACTAAATTTTGTGAAGTGACTAAATGTAGCTTTAACCATTCACCTTAAGATTTTTTTTTACAATATAATTTCCTAAGTCTATTTAATATCTTCATTGTCATAAAAACCAACCTATATCCATCTTAACTCCACATATACCACTCTTAGAGGGATGAATTCTATTTATCCCTCCCAACACTTGGTAGACCCAGAATTAAGATGGATCTAAGCTAATAGAATTTCCCCTTTAAATAGTCTATGCTCACATGAATACCATGGGTCAATACCATGGGTTATCATAAACCTAGAGCTTAAAAACTACTACTAGTAATTTATAAAAATTAATAAAATTAATAATTGATTTTTATTTTATTTTTCTATTTTAACCAAGTTAAAATGTTTAAGTGACATTAAATTACAAGATCCATTTTTACTCTTGATCTACCAAAACCCGAGAGGGATCAAATATTTTTTCACTCTATGTTAGTTTGCATATCACCATATTTGATCCAGAGTAAAGATGAATCTACGCTAGTTTAATTCCCCCCTTTAAATAGGCTGCATTCCATGTGAATACCATGGGTTAATACTAATATTAGGGTTAATAATGTTTTTTTGCATGGTATTAATAATAATTTGGCCCATGGTATATGGCCCATAGGCTTCAACTAAATATATAGAAAAAAGTTTTATTTATTTACCATATCTATAGTTTATTTATATTTTTAGTTATTTACATGCTTGGGTGTTCATAAATATAAGGTGACATATGGAGTAAATATAAAAAAATGTTTTATTTATTTACCATACCTCTCGTTTATTTATATTTTTATTAATTTACCTTACCTCTTTTATAAATATGGTATTTGACCCATAGGATTCACTTAAATGAAACCTCATTTTTGAGCCTTCTTAAATAGAAAGAAGGTTATGGACTAAATATAAAAAGAGGTTTTATCTATTTACCATACCTCTAGTTTATTTGTATTTTTATTTATTTACCATACCTTTGGAGTAAGTATAAAAAGAACTTTTATTTATTTACCATACCTCCACTGTATTTATATTTTTCTTTATAACTATCATAAATACATTTTCTTGAAAATGAGGGCGAATGGAAGATTATAACTCCTAATTTCAAGGGCTAAATTTACTTTTTTTACCCTCTCCCTTAAAATAAGGTGGGCTAACCTCCATACCTAATTTTTTTATAAAATAAATTTGACGCAATTTGTAACAATGTACTATGATACAAAATATTCACCCAATAAAAATATAAAACCCCTTAATTTAGCCCAAGGGCGAAAATTCGTCCCTAAAATTTTCCATGCCCCTCATGTCAATATTGTCGCCAATTTGATCATGGCATAGAATACTACCCTATGCTCATTACGAATATGCAAGAAAAGAAGACTCTGACTCAACAACCTACCCACAACATTCAGATGATGAGATATGAAGTGTGCAAAGAGGGTCGTAGTGTTAATATTGTCACACGAAGTGACATAGCTGCTGGGGAGGATAAAGGGTTGTCGAGGAGGATAAAGGGAAGAAATTCGAGGGAAACATATGGGTTCACAACGTTGCTGATAAGGAGATGATATTCAAAGTAAATAAGGTGAAGGAAACATTTATGGAAGAAAAAAGGAGCATTGCGGATGAAGGAGCTTCTATGTCAAGGACTCAAAGTACGAGAAAGCCTAAAGGCACAAGTACTATGCAGGAGGTAGACCCGTCATTATTAGAATCATTTTTAAAAACCTACATGAAGCTCCTAAGGGATAAGAAGGTAGTAGAAGGATTGCGAGAATTAATACATAATTGCACTTGTAAGAATAAACCACTGCTGGAACAATTCCTTGCACATAAGGTGGGAAAAAGTAAGAAAAGGACTGGTTGCAAAATGAGATTGACTGCCTAGATTAGAGAATACGAGATGGACCAAGTAATTGTTGATTTAGGGTCTGATGCAAATGTTCTTCCGAAAAAAACATGGGAGAGAATGGGAAGACCAACGCTATAGTGGTCTCCGATCCAGTTAAGAATCACCAATCAACAGAAGATTATTCCTATGGGGCGCCTACATGGTGTGACTGTGGATATTGAAGGGGCGCGCACCATAACTGATTTTGAAGTGATCGAAATAGTAGACGATAGTAACCCATATCCAGTGTTGCTTGGAATTGATTGGGCATTTGATATGAATGTAGTTATCAACCTGAAGAAGCACAATATGACATTTGAGAAGAAAGAACTAAGGGTCATTGTGCGATTGGATCCAGCCGAAGGTGCGCAATATACTGAACCAATCTGCGATTATGAGGAGGATGATGATATTGAGCAAACCTATAAGCTGACTACATGGGATGAAGATTGGATCAACTCTACGGAAAATGGGTGAATTATGTGGGATAAGTACAACTCCTGTAATTAGATTCAGATGAGGCACTTGAACACTGGAAAAACAGGTTGTATGAGGTATCTTCATTGCGATGCAGCATGCTTACAAGGTCACTCTGATGTATATCCACTTAGGTACACAATTTACCACATTATTATCGTTTAGAAGATGTCAATTTATTTTTGGATAAATTTGAAAGGGACGTACCGGAGGAAGATATGTTCCAGGCACTAGGCATCACGCTGAGAGATACGCCTACCAGATGGTGGGGTACGCACAAGAACAACTTTGCAGATTGGAAGGAATATTGGTAGATGATGAAGCTATGATTTGAGTATGCCAATACCTGCATTACGGAGAAATACACAGGGAGGGATGATCCGCGCGAGTACCTGGCTCAATGGACGAAGGCATAGGGAGAAGGACCACAACTAGAATGTTTCATATATTTTTCCACACTTTGGACACGATTTCGATGAATTGGTATCTAGAAACAGAGTTGTGACATGGTATCGTATAATGGGATGTTTTGAAAGAAAGTTTTTTGTTAACTTTTAGCTTTGAAGATGGATTTGAATGCATTGATGAGGTGTTACAAGAGATCAAAGTTGCAATATTCATAATTCCTAAAGAACCTGTTGCATGGGTATAACCGGATTGGAGTATGCAGCTGCACCATGCACTCGAATGTTATAATGTGATCACTGAGGAAGGCGAAGAATATCATAGGAATATCAATTTCCCTAAGTCAGAAGGAAAACTTGAAGTCACTGGGCCTGAGGCGGAGATTCCTGATATTTCACAACCCTTGAAGACAAAACAGGTGAATATTGGCTCGGAAGCGCAACGGAAGTTTGCAAACATAGGCGAATATTGGGATGAAGATATGGTAGACAAAGTCGCAGAGCTACTATGAGAGTATCAGGACCTGTTTCCCACTACTCTGATCTGAAGGCGATAGTAGGGGCTTTAGGTGTGATGAAGATCAATTTAAAACTGAATGTGAAGCTGGTAAAGCAGTGCCCCTATCGATTGAATATGAAGTACAAGGAAAAAGTGCGCACTAAGTTGGATAAGATGCTTGCAACTGGGATTATTGAATCTATCGCAGAATCAAACTAGGTTAGTCCCATGGTGGTTTAGGAGAAGAAAACGCAGGGTGAAATTCGTATATGCATAGACTTGAGGAAGTTTAATGATGCTTGTGTCCATGATCCATTTCCTACACCATTCACAGACGAAGTATTGGAAAATCTTGGAGGTTAGGAGGCTTACTCGTTTGCTGATGGGTTCTCAAGGTACCAATAGATCAAGATCACAACGAAGGATAGAAGTAAGACTACCTTCACTATTGAATAGGGGTGTTTCTAGTATATAGGTATGCCTTTCGAACTTAAGAACACCCCTACCATTTTTTCTAGAGTGGTAGTCACAACCTTCAAGGAGTTCATTCACAAGTTTTTGGAGGTCTACTTCGATGACTAGACTGTGTTTGGATTAGTTAAGAGACATGTTGCCAGTCTTTGCCTTATGTTGGATACGTGTCGAAGGTATCAGATTTCCCTTAATTTGAATAAATGTATATTTTGTGTGTCATATAGGATACTGTTGGGCCATTTTGTCTGTAAGCATGGGTTGATGGTAGACCTTGCCATAATTGTAGTAATTATTAATATGGAGCCTCTGAAGAATTTCAAGCAACTGTGCACTATGTTGGGCCACATAGGGTACTACAAGAAATTTATCAAGGCATATGCGCAGATCACTGCATCCATGTAAAGATTGTTGAAAAAGGATGCGACATTTTGCTGGGACCATGACTGTTAGAAGAGTTTGTATGTTTTGAAGGAGAAAATGGTCATTGCGCCCATTTTAGTATTCCCTAACTGGAAGAAGGAGTTCCATGTCCATGTAGATGCATCCTGCATAGCACTAGGAGTTGTGCTAACCAAACTAGGTGAAGGAGATATTGATCATCTGATAGCGTTTGCAAGTAGAAAGTTGTCAAAAGAGGAAAATAATTATTCTACCATAGAGCGTGAAGGACTAGCAATGGTTTATGCATTGCAGAAATTTAGACACTATTTGTTGGGCACACACTTCAAGATGTACACATACCATTCTGCTTTGAAATACCTGGTCAACAAGCCTGTGTTGGGGGAGAAATTTGTTGATGGTTGCTACTGTTTCAAGAATACAACTTTGAAGTAATTGTAAAGCCAAAGTGCCTGAATGCTGGACAAGACCACCTTTCACGGATTGAGATTGGTGATGAACCTACAAATATGGAGGAGGGATTTCCTGATGCACAACTCTTTGCTATGCACGTTGTTGATGACCATTTCACCAATATAATCCCATTCTTTTCTATAGGTACAACTCCTGAAGGATATTCCACACAACAAAAGAAAGAATTGGTGGTACGAGCTGTATATTTCTTTGTTATCACCAGGCATCTATATAAATTGGATTTGATGAAATATTGTGGAGGTATGTCTTGAAGTATGAATGAAAAAGCATCCTTGCTGAAGCGCATGGAGGAGTTGCAGGAGGACATTATGCAGGAAAAGAAACCGCGTAGAAGATTTACGTGCATGACTATGGTGGCCAACTATGCATAAGGATGCCAAGGTCTATTGCAGGGCATACAATGTTTGTCAGAGGACATGGAAACCGTCACGAAGAGATGAATTACCTCTGAATCCTCAAGTTTTGTTGCGGGTGTTTGATAAGTGGGCAATAGACTTCGTAGGGCCAATTCATCCACTGGGAAACAAGACAAGAGCCACATATATCATTACATCAATCGAATATTTAACACAGTGGGCTTAGGCACAACCTATAAAAGATTGTAGTGCAACTACGCTACGAAGTTCATCTCCGAGTATTTTTGTCTCGGTTTAGCTGCCCGAAGATCCTGATGAGCGATAGAGGTACACACTTCTTAAATGAAACAATTTTCGCTTTGCTTGAAGAATTCCAGGTGTATCGCCAGAAGAGTATGCCATATCATTCTCAAATGAACAACACTGTAGAAGCATTTAACAAGATACTGGAGAATTCTTTAACAAAGATTTGCAATGCTAAGTGAAATGACTGGGATGTGCACATAACCGCTATTCTGTGGGAGTATAGAACTACCTGCAAGAAGTTGACTGGACAAACACCGTTCAGACTGGTTTATGGATAGGAAGCGTAATGCCAATGGAATACATAGTTCCTAATTTGCAGATTGCTACACTTACAGACATGGTCGATTGTGACACCATGGAAGAATGCCTCACGCAGCTTATTGAGTTGGAGGAAGATCGCTTCTTGGTGGGTTTTCATCAGCAAGTGCAGAAGGATCGTAAAAAGGCATGGCATGATCACCATATCAAACAATGTACCTTTAGGAATGAAGATTTGGTACTATTGTATGACAGTAAGTTCACAAAGTTTCCAGGGAAGTTCCAAATGCATTAGCTGGGGTCATATATCATTAAGGAGATTACGGATGGAGGCGCAGTTCAACTCGTGAAGATGAACAGGGAATTATTTATGGGAAAAGTCAATTGGGGTCGATTGAAGCTATGCAGGGGTGATCCCGCTCTTGGACAATGACTATATGATTGCGGGATAGTCTTAACCTTTGAGGTAGTTGCAAGGGAACACGAGACTATAAACTACAATGCCAAAAGACAAATTGGACAAAGTGATGGGGCTGCGTGATGAATCAAGGAAAGGCACAGAGGAAAGCTGTGATGAAGGAACTGTGCTATGAGGGTGGGTCCCACACAGCTGAGCAAAAAAGTGACCATTGGGAATGTTGTAGCTGACTGGATGGCGATTTTTCCGTTTAAGGGAGCGGGGGAAGAGCATTCATGGATCATATCTTTGGAAATCTGCCGCCAAATGGGCATTAATGACCGGGAATTGGAGGGAACGATTGGATTTGAATTCAAATTTCTCTATAAATACGACGTGCCACTCTGCATTTGAACGCTTTGCTTCCTGAGAAATTTGCTTGAGTTATTGTGCTTTCAATTGTGCCTAAAACAATGTTGTATGTTTGATGATGAGTAGGAGAGAATTTATCACTACCGAAGTTCTTAAACTTACCTGATTGGAACCACAAGATAATTCTTGAGAGAATGACTGCAATTCCACCTAAGATAACGACAACCCAACCTGTACCTATAGGGTTTCCTACTACCGCGCCTAGGTTTCCAAGGCCTAAGTCATCTACTTCTACGATGAGAGATAAGAAGAAAAAGAAACCTCAGCAAGCACTGGTGCGGTAATCACCGTGGAGAAATCTGACAAAAATCTTCCAAAAAGGAAAGATGGCTAAGTCCAAACAGCTGACAAATCCCCTAGACTTGTACCTAGATTCCACGAAGCTTATGGTCTCCACACCTTTGCTACTGGAGAATGTGCTGTTTGAAGGCCCATTGTTGGCTTAGATGCCAAACTTAAAATTGGAGGATTGGGACGTGGGGGACCACAAGAGGTTTCCATAGTTGGCGCTTAATACATACCTCAAGAAGGTCTACTATGAAGAGTTAGAAATTATGTGACTTGAACCGATGAACTAGGTGGCTGGAGTTGGGGGCGCGGGGCTCCTAAACATGTTGTGGGTTCTACACTTTAGTTGGAACAATATTAACATAGTTTATTTGTGCCAATTTTTGACACTAGTGCATGATGGGTGCCTCTGGTTGGGAGGGCCCATCTCAATCACTGACATGCTGATCCACCACATAATGTTATTGCCATTCCATGGATTGGACCCTACATAGGCTTTCGTAAGAAAGTTGCAGGAAAAGAAGTTGGCAGACCAAATGAAGAGTGAGTTTGGTTTAGACAAGAAGTCATGCAAATATTTCATTCAATCCACATCAAATGGTGCAGTACAATTTTCTGCATAGATCTTGGCTGGAAATATCACAAGGAAATGCCACGCTGATGAAGTGTTGGCGCCACTTGTCTCTTTGGCTGCACAGTGTGCCAAAGGAGTCCAGTATAACTGGGCTCAATATTTATGGCATGAATTTTTGGAGGACTGAAGAGAGGCCCAGGATGAAAGCAAACCATTCCACTACATGTGGTTGTTGTTATTGGTCACATTGGTGGCCTGGAGGACACCTCAAGAAATCCAATTCGCTCAGTAGGATTCAGACCTACATGAGGCTGCGAAGTTCGCTTCACTATGGGCTACCAAAGACCCCACATGAGTAATGGAGACAAAGATATTTTGGGTCTTTTTCAAGTCAGAGCTCCAGATGGTGATTAACTAGTGACCAAGGTTATCACAAAGTTTACATGAACAATACGCCAATGTCACAGAATTCAAGGAAAATTTTTATAATCTTCACATTCGTGCGAAGAAGGATGCTCAGGGAATATGGTACAAGTTGCCATATCTAGTCACCGAAGATGATATTATAGGGGTTGTTAGTAAGGGGCCAAGTGACTGGTTGACCCCCTCGGATGTCGGTGTAGGAACGAATAAGGCTGATGAAGGTGAAGTAGCACAGGTAACAACATTGACAACAACATAAAAGAAGAAGGAAGCACATATGGCTTTGACCAGAGAAAAGGTTGCAGCTAGAGAAAAGGTCATGCAGGAGAAAGAAGTTGTTGCAAAGGAGAAATAAGTGGCTACCAAGGCATAGGAAGTAGCGAAGGAAAAGACTGTGTTGCAGGCCACCATTAACCTCAATGAGTCAGACGCCGAGTGCACGAATGTAGAGTAAGAGTTTGAGGGAGAAGAGGAAGTTGGCTCAGGCTTGGAGTCCCCCTTCATCGTCAAAAAGAGGCTAAAAAAGGGTTCAATAGGGCCACACAAGAAGAAAAAATCTGATAAATCAGCCAACTCGACACCTTTAGTCCTCACAGAGGGGGACCTAGATGAAATTGGGGATGTGGTCCAAAATGCAACGACAGATCTTTGGGGACACTTTGAAGAGCAGTACCAGTAAACACTCGGTAAGGTATAATAGGGCCTGTGAGAATTGTAGGTCCAAACAAGTCTTATTCAAGAAAGCGTGAATCAAGTAAGCCTGAAACAAGTAAGCAGGTCAACCTTGGATGCAAAACTCACACTGGATCTCTGTACAGTACAGTTTCCAAAGGGGTCCTTTTGCTTTGACTCATTCTAAGAGAAGGTGCACCTATTACATATGAAGAAACTGAGTGTGAATCTGAATACACTTCCCATTCATATCCTGCACAAGTTGCACCAAGGGATGTCAGACGAACTTGGGATTTGGGAGAAACACACACTATTGGTCATCAACGAGGTAAAAACCAATAACCAGCAGATCTTTGAGGAAAAGGCACAAACCCTCAAGGAAATGGAGGAGGTAATAGCGCGAAGCGAGCAGCTGGAAGTAGCTATTACACAGGCATGTAGTGAGGTTCCAGAGCTTCAGATTCTAGCCGAAGCAGCCTCTATAGAGAAAATTCAGAAGTTGGCCGCCGCAGCCAAAGAATCTAAGGAAGAAATTGGAAAAGTCGAGTTTGAGCTGCAACTGCAAATCTCAGAGCTCCAATTAAAGTTGCACCCCACTACTCCTTCAGAAGTTAGAGAGCAGCATAGAGCTGCTATCAAAGAAGAGATGGCCACTTTGGACACCACAGTCATGGGCTGCACTCAGTTATTTGAACATGCCATTTTATTATAGACCTCACTGCAGGAAGATCCAACTCTACAAAAGATCAAAGTGGACATTAGGGAGAAGTAGAGACAATTTGATGAAATCAAGTAGACAACGAGAGCCTTATCACTAGTGCAAGGGTTCACTATATTACAGGAAGACAAGCTCATCCAGAGTGAAATTGATGAGATGCGTCGCAAGGAAGTGATCATCTCTTCAAGGACGCAACCTTGGGTGGATGAGGCTAGTCAGATGACCCTGTAAGTGCAGAGAAAACTGAAGGGGATGCAGCAGACACAAAGGACCATGAGCCTTGCAGTTGAAGGCCCAACCACTGAAATAATGGTCAAGGAAGTACGTCAAGCTACTGCGCAGGGGACAACAGATCTGAAATTTTTGAAGATTGAATACAATGAGTTGCATTGTAAGATCAAAGTGCCACTAACCGAGTGACTCAAGCATGAGTCACTACTTTGTGTTAGGGGCCTGTTGGGATAGGGTCCCCTGGGGTCAATTTTGTAAAATTTTGTGTTATTTATGTAAAGTCTCTGCATTTTGAGGAAGAGGAGCGCGAAGGTTGTAGAAGTGAAAGGAGCTTTAAGAAGGTAAAATCCCCTTAATTTGTTAGAAGTTAAGATGGTTTGTGACCCACTGAGTCATATCGAGTCATAGAAATTAGTTAGTAATTGAAGATCTATGTATGGGCAAGTGACCTAGGGAAGAAAAGTCTGTTTTTTGTACTAAGGCGAAGGGGAAGGCTCCTGCAGCTATGTGCAGGGAGACCTTGGTAAGTCCACAGATGAGTGCATGGGCCCTTGCGGCTGTGTGTGCAGGGATGAGAGAGTCTGTAACAGAAGGATTGATCATAATAAAGACTATTTTGGAGCCATATTTGTGTAGCTGTGACTTTCTCTTTACTTATGCATTTTCTATGTATTCGCTTTGTTTTCTGCAATTATTTGAAGAAACACTTAATTGGTGCACAAAAGTAATAGATTTTCTAGTTTACTTAATGGTATGAATGTTTAAGGAAATCGACGCAGGGTTAGACTCTGTTATCTGTAAGTTATTGTGATTTCTTCATTTTAAGGGTTAGGGTTCGCAAAGGTTAGGATTAAGCCCTAGAAGTAACAAAAACCCATCACATAGACCTCTGGATGCAGAAATTTGGTTCTATCATCCCCCAATACTACTGCGGGTGAGACTGCAGCTTGCGCTATGCAGGTTTTCGTCAAAAGGGCTAGAAGTGAAGGGTTTTGTTGGTTGGTGCAACTAACTCTCAACTTGGGTCCAGACCTCGTCAAGCCAATAGTCCATGAGTCAACTAGATCTACCTTCAAGTTGTTAGGCTCATACAGAAGGAACCTGCTCTGATACCAATTGATGAAACTTGACTAAATTGAAGGAAGGGGGGGGGGGGGGGGGTGAATTAGTTTAGTATGTTCATGGAAATTAAAATTCTTTTCATTAATCTTATTAACCGAAACATTACATGAGTAGCTTAATAAATAATGAGCAACATATATAATAGGTGAACACCAAGTAAGTAAACCAAGACATAACATTAGCATATAACAACACATATTGACACCAGATATATGTGGAAACCTATAAAGGGAGAAAACCATGATCTTATTATTGTTGTGATGAAAATGCAAGCTCCTACTCCTTATTACATCTAATTTTCTGTAGGCTCCAACCTACAGGAGGTTGCTACCTCAATTTTCTGCAAGCTGCAACTACAAGGAAGCTCCAACTCCCTTATGTTTTCTATAGGCTACAACCCATAGGAGGCTCCTACCTCAACAAGATTAAACCCGATGTTTATCAAGCCACTACTTGAAAGGAGACTACCATCCCCTGATGCAAACAAGAAATAACAACATGCTAGTTTACCTGGTGATAAATTCTGCATAACTCCATCTTCATTTCTTCATCTTCTTCCCTTCAAATCTGCTTCACATAAACTTCATATGTGTCAGGTACCTAATGCCTAATACTTCAATAATTTCTATCACATTCTCCCAAAATCTCCATTCAATGCCTTCCAAAATCACGTCTTTGATAAATATAGTTTGTTGGTTTTTTGTATCCCACATAGGAATATGAAGTGAAAATAATTAACTCTTTGCCTTCCACTCATCCGTTTCCAAACTCTTCATATATTGAATATTGGAACCCAAAAATAAATAATCCATCCAATATTAATTTCAACCACATTAATGATTAAATGCATCAACCTAATGCCAACATCAAATAACAATATTTATCATTAATGCATCACAACATTCTTTGCAACATCCTTTCCTTTTCTTTGGAGTCTTTCCTTTGCATCATAACAATTCAGCTCAATCAACAATTTGACATCACAACAAATTCTCTAATATAGTCACCTTTGCAACATTATCAAAACATTTCAATGTATCACAAGTCCTCCTCATTCTTCTCCTCCTTTTCCTTCTTTTGCCACTTGCTACTCCTTGCATTGATATTGTTGCTTGCATTGTTGTTGCTCCTTTCCTTGCTACTGTTCCTTACATTGCTACTAATTTGGTTCTCCTTTGCTTGTTGTTCTTTGTGCTTCTCCTTTGCCATTAATGACAATATTTCCAACAAGGGAGGGAGGGGGGATTTACAAAGCTATGAGGGATCTCATGGAACGAACGTATAAATGTATTTTCCACTTACAATACAAAAATCAATCCAATGATTCTAAGAATCAAATTATATATAAACTAGATGGAGTGTTTCCAGAGGAATGGTCAATGAGACATGTCATACTTGAAATAACAAAAATATACAACAACAAAAAGAAACACTCAAAAGGTAATATTCCTAATTGTATAAAATGATTTTCTAGAATTATATGTATATATTACTACAAACCATTCATTTATTAATATCGATTTTGTTATATATATTTTTCATATATCATTATAAAAATAGTTTATTACTTTTTTCAGGAAGATTATGAAAATCCCAAATTATCAATGCACTGATATGCGAAACATGCCAGTGGGAATGTCCAAAAAAGTGTATAAGGATATAGTCAAAGAAATGGACATAATTGCATCACAGGAGGAGCCATCTCAACAACAACATGCTTCAAATGTATGTAATCATGATTGACTTTGTACATTTATAAAAATGAAATAGCATTAAATATCAATTTTCAAGTATTTTCTTGTAGAAAAGAAAACAAGATGGAACTCATTCAACACATAAAACAAGACGACAAGGAAGAAAATGATTGATTTCAAAGTTTGCCAGTAATTTTTAATATTTCCTTATAACAAATCAAGGTTTCATTTTTGTATATTTTAAGTTGTTTTACAACAACCATCCTTGAATGTCTTCAAATAGGTGTTAACATACAAAGAAGAGGTGTCAAATGAATTGATTGAGATTGGGTTAAATAAGGGTTGTGACATATGTTGGGATATAAAAAATTAACGCCCTAGTGCATTGTAATTCTTAATGCACTAGTGTTTTCATATAACTAACTCCCTGGTCCTACAAAATATTATTTCCATCTCGGTGCTTTATGAAAACTAATAGCACTAGTCCTTTTGTATAACTAACGCAATGGGGCCTTTTTAATAACAATACGCATCGTCGCTACAAGTTTAAAAAAAGAAGCAACACATCAATTATTTTTTGTGTGCCCTGGTGTCATTCCTTAGAAGAATTCCCTCAGGATTTTTTATGTCTTAGCACTGATGCAATATATATTACGCACCAGTATTCTTTGCATTCAACACCTCAATGATTTTAGTTATGTATGTCACCTGGTGCTTTTATGTATGTAGTGCATCAGTGATACTTGCTCCATTAAGCACATAAAAAAAAAAAAAAAACATCCACTATAACCTTCGACCACCCAAATTTTTTTAGTTGTGATTAAGTTTTGTTAAAACTTATGCCAAAAAATCCGTTATCTCAAACATATATTTTAGCAAATGTTTTTTTGATCATTCTTTCCACTTTTATAACACTAAAAACCTTTGTTATAAACTCCACTAGAAGGTATTTTCCTTGTAGTGTGAAGGTCATTATGAATTTTTGGTCGTGCCTTTTGACCTTACTAATGCACCTTCCACATTTCAAGGTTTGATGAATTCCATTTTCAAACCCTTCCTTAGAAAATTTTTGTTACTATTTTTTAATGATATACTGATCTACAATAAGTCTTGGAAGGATCATGTTTAACATGTTGACGAGGTGCTCAAACTATTGGAGAAGAAACAATTGTATGCAAAAACCTCTAAATGTCTCTTCGGAGTATAGGAGGTAGAATATTTGAGTCATATTGTATCTCATGAGGGTTTTAAGGTACATACTAAAAAAATTAAAGCCATCAAGGAATGGAAAATCCCCACAACCCTAATACATATTCAAGTATTTTTCAGGTTGACAGGGTATTATCACAAGTTTGTTAAGAATTATGGGAAAATAACAACGCCTCTAACAACATTAGTGAGGAAAGATGCATTTTTTTGGACTCTAAAAGCAACTAAGTCCTTTGAACATATTAAAGAGGCAATGTGCCAAGCTCTATTTTTAGCTACACTAGACTTCACAAAAAACTTTATGGTGGAATGTGATGCCTCAGGAAATGGAATTGGTGTTGTTTTAATGCAAGAAGTAAGACCCATTTCTTTTGAAAGTCATCCAATCAAGGGAAAGTATTTACACAAACATATTTATGAGAAGGAAATGTTTGCAATACTGTAGGAGTACCATTTCTACCATACCATTTATGTGTAGTAGTCAAAGGTCATTCTCTCCGATATGTCCTGACCTTTGATGCCATAGCATGTTCTTTTCTCTAGAAGTTGTAGGAGTTTTTCCTTCTTATTCTCCATTGTTGGGAACAACATAATTGTTGCATCTATTACTAAAAGTGCTTCCCAATAGTTTATATAGAGTTACAATCTGAACTCCCCTCAACAATTCCATTTTTCCTTGAAACATCCTATAGGTATCATTTTCAAACATTGTTTTTACACATGATCACTCATCTTGCTTATGAAAATAATTTTTCTGGCTAATATTGAGATGTGTATATTTCCAAGGAGTATTCTAATCCTTTCACCCATGAGTTTCAACTTAAATTTTCCTTGTCCTATGATTCTGGTTATTGAGGGATATCTTAAGAAAACATCACCACCATAAATTTTTTCATACTCACAAGGCCACTTTCTATGAGGAGTTATATGAAAGGACATTCCCAAGTCAACCAACCATGCCTCATGATATAAACATTTACTTGAAGAAATCAATCACGCATCCCCTCCTTCATCTGAGGAGGTTCATGTGGGGAGTCATATGAAATGACATGTCTGAGTTGACCAACCATGCCTCATGATATACATGTTTACTTGAAATCAAGAACACATCCCCTCCATCATCTGAGGAGATCTTTTCTTCTGTAGAAGGAGAATCTTCAGATCCCTTCCCTTCATTAGAAGTTTTGGATCTACAACATTTCTTATAATGTTGTTTTTTTTCACATATCCAACATACCTTTACAAACTTACTTATTGATTTAAATGTTCCTCTAGATTTAGTTATCCCACTCAAGGAATTATTTTTATTTCTATTATGGGAGTGTCCTCTTATAGCAAGGCATCTTTGTTCTATATTTCCATGTTTTTTTTGTTTCAACTCCTTCAATAAGAAGGATGGGACTATTTCATTGACCTTTAAAGTAGTTGTGTTACTACCTATGGTAACAACTAGACTATCCCATGAGTCAGGTAGAGAACATTAAAAACTGATGCATTTAACTTCACCTAAAATATTAATATCAACAAATAATAGCTAACTTACCACATTATTGAAGGGGTTCAAATTCTCTTTCATTGAGTTTCCATCCTTCGTTCTTGGGTTTTCCAACTCCTTTCGGAGGAAAATTTTCTTTGCTAAGGACTTAGACTAATGAAAATCCCCTTGTCCCACAAAGCCTTCATTGTAGCTTCCTTTGAAACATTTAGTAATGCTGAATTTGAGAGACCCAATTTTATTTTTAGCTCGGCCTTTTGATCCAACTTTGTTTAGTCTTTTGTTGACATCCTTGTTGGTGTGTCCACATCAACCCACTGATCTCCTTACATGAAGAAATATTCCATTTTGGGCTTCCATAGGTCAAAAAATTTTCCATTGGATTTCTTGATCTCTATCTTTGAATTGCTCAATATTTTCTTTTCAACACAAGGATCACTTCCACAAATTTTCCACTATAACAGGGTCTACCATAGGCCCAAGACAAACCCCTTAGTCACAAAGGCACCCCCTTGAAGCCAAAAATGCCCTAATACCATATGTAAGTTTTAACCCTATATAATTAATTGTTTCAAACATATTCTTGATAAAATAGAAAATATGCAATGGTAAACACACACATAACATAAACATTTTATCTAGAAACCCATAAACCAAGAAAAAAAAAATTTTTTTTTTTATATATATTCATCTATACAATATTGCAATACAACATATATATCTTGTGGCATCCATGAATTTCCAATCCATTTACCTTTGATTAGAATATTATTGTAGTTCCATTACTATGCATAACCATGAGAAAAACTATTGTGCACCACAAATTTGCTTTTAACAAAACCATGTGCCCAAAGCCACAAAAAATAGATGCAAAAAACTGCCCATTTTTCCAAGGGTTGTGTAGGGTGGATTTCCCCCCATAAACTCCCCAAATAGGGGGCGCTTCCCCCTTATAACTCCCTATTGTGGATCACACATTGTACAATGCAAGGGGATAGTCGTGCAAAGAATATAACACACATCCAATAGTAAATAAAATACCCTCATTATTCATTGCATAAAAGTACTACACACAGGGAATGGATTGGTAAGAAACCATATCTTAAACATCTCAAGGTATTTGGCTATGATTCTTATGTACATGTTCGAAAAGAAATTAGGTGTACATTAGATAATAAATATGAGAAGTGCATATTTATTCACTATAAATATTCTTTGAAGGGTTATAAGCATTGGAACCTAGAAACTATGAAGGTTGTTTATAGTCAATATGTGGTATTTACACCATCATCTCATGACTGTGTGCTATGATTCCCACCTTGGCGATTTCAAACCCTGCGCGTGTCATCCTCTCTTTGTTCTCGGGCCTCTTGATCCCGGGGCTAGGTCTCCTGCGGTTGGCTAGTGATAGCCCTTTTGGAGTCTCCTCCGGAGGGTGTATCGACCCTTGCATGTCTTCCCAAATCTTCAGCCCAGCTGGGAGAAAACTTTGCCTCTCTGATCTCCTCACTTAGACCATCTAGAAACAAGCCTTCAATATCCAAGTTTGTTAAGAAGACTGATGAAATCCCTGAAATAATCCTCCCCCCTTCCCTCCCATTTCACGTTGCTCTCTCTCTTTTTGAACGTGGGTTGGTAGGACAATTTACTGAGCTCTGTCCCTCACCCCAATCGATTCTCAAATGGGTGGAAATAAACTAGGCCTCCTCCATTTTGGGGAAAATCTCAATCAAATTCTATGGAAGAGGTTACTTCAACTTCCATTTTGAAACAAAACAGGATAGAATCTTCAGAAATGGAACGTATTTCATGGACTCGAGAGGGCTTTATTTAAATAGACGAACTCCAAACTTCGATCTAGAGTTGGACGTGTCGAATGCAGTGCCAGTGTGGGTAAGGCTCCCACATCTTCCTGTACACTATTGGGGAGATGAATATGTTAAATCAATAGGAAACGCAGTGGTGAAATATATTGACAAAAGTGAGCCAAAGGAAAACATGCATGCCTACGCAAGAATATGTGTGGAAGTTGATCTAGGGAAAGGACTTCTGGAAGCAGTCAAGAAAAACGTTGATAGCTAGGTTCACATCCAATGGCGAGATTATGAAAAAATTTCATTCAAATGTAAGGTATGTCATGAATATGGTCATTTTTCAAATAGATGTGCTAAAAAACAGGAAACAGAAGAAACATAAAATCAAGAACCAAAATGGGAGAAATTCAAGAAGAAAAAGGCATCAACCAAATCATTTTCCCAACCCTCTTCAATCTCCATTCGCCCTCCCTCTCTGCATCTTCCTATCCTTCCAGGCCTATTCCATCTAAAGATCTCCCCTCTCCCTCTCGTTCCCTTCCACCTTCTTCTATCCCTCCCCCCTTATCGCATCTATTGGTATCTAATCCCTTTGGCTCCCTTGTGGACCTTGATCTCCCCTCCTCCCCTCCTTCCTCCCCTCCTCTCCTACCCTTCCCTCTAATCCATCCCCTTCCTCTCCCATCCCCTCCCATACCCCTTCTCACTCCTCCTTTGACCAAATAATCACTCTTACGCTCTCCAAAGAGCTCCTCTCCTCTATTGACCACCCTAAAAGGGATGGGAGAAAAACCTATAGAGAAATCAGAGATGAAGCTATGTCAAAGTAAATGGCCCTATGCACCCAATAACCTCTGGATACTTTCTTAGAAAAAAACAAGGAGAAAAACACACACCCCATCAGAGGGAAAGGCCCCTCTACCCACAACATCAAGTGATAATGAATATAGTCTCTTGGAATTGTAGAGGAATGGGAAGTATGCCAAAAATTAAGGCAATGAAATATTTAATAGTTTAAGAGAAACCATATATTTTTATGATCCAAGAGACAAAGACAATTGAAAAGGAAATGGAACAATGATACAAAAAACAAAAAATTATCAAGGAATTTCAATTCCAATGACCACAACTTTAGGAGGAATATGCACATTATGGAAAACAGAGAATTGGGAGCTCATTCAATAAAAAAGAGTTGCATTGGATAAAAATAGACATGGAAAACAAAAAACAAAAGAGAAATATTTTATTATAAATATTTATGCCCCAAATCATTATAGGGATAAGGAAGTCTGTTGGACCACCTTAAAAAATTATCTTATGCAGGACTAAAATAGAGGCAGGAGGAGATATCAATTTGGTTTTGAATGCACAGGAGAAGTTCAGGGGAATATACAATGTTGATCCATATAGGGAAGTGTTAGAATCTATTATGGAAGCATGAAAATTAATGGACATGCCTCCTAGCAATGGAAAGTATACATGGAGCAACACAAGAATTGGTAAAAATAACATAAGAAAGGCTGGATAGATTTCTAATACAAGACAAAATCGCCAACTCATTCAGTGAGATAAAATCCAAAATCATTCATAATATAGCATCGGATCACAAATCGGTGGCGCTTTCACTTGGGAAGTTAGAGAACTTTAGCCCAATCCCTTTCAGAATCAGTTCCACTTGGAATGACGATGAAGAAGTTAAAAAAATCACTACTGAAGTATGGACAAATCCAATTACTGGCTCTCCTAGCTATGTTTGGGAAACTAAATTAAAAGCACTAAGGAGATGGTTGAAACATTGGGTAAGGAACAATCAACTAGAAACACAAAAAAGAAAGCTATAAATAACATAAAAAATAGATAGAATCCAAGTGGAAAAATAGCAGCAAGAGGAAATACAGGAGAGCTTATGGCAAGAAAAACAAGTGTATTGGGAGTTGTATAGGCAAAAAAGAAAGGAAGAAGAAGATTGGCAACTAAAATCCCGAAGTCTATGGCTCAAAGCAGGAGACAAGAATACAACGTTCTTCCATAATACAGCCAGATTAAGGAGAAATCAAAATCAAATAGATAACATAAAAGATAATGAAGGCAAAGAAGTTAGAGGATAGGAGGAAATAAAGGAGGCTTATAGATATTACAAAAATTTGTTATCATCCCAACCATCAAATAATGAGTATGAAGAATATCTACAACATATTCCCATCAAAATTAGTGAAGTAGAAAACAATGAATTCACAAGAGAAGTTGAATAAAAGGAAGTTGTTGCTGTTGTGTGGGATTTGCATCTGGATAAGGCCCCAGACCCAGATGGGTTTCCTATTTCATTCTATAAGAACAACTGGAGCATTATCAAAAAAGATTTGATAAGAATGATCAGAAATGTTTTTGGGAAATTCAAGATAGGAGGATTCACAAACTCTTCCTTCCTCACCCTTGTCCCAAAAGAGTCGAAAGCTAATTCATTTATTAGATTCAGGTCCACTTCTCTGTGTAATTCCTCCTACAAAATTATAACAAATATTTTGGCAAACAGAATAAAAGTAGTACTTCCAGAAATAATATCATAAAACCAAGGAGGATTTGTCCCAAAAAGACAAATCCTTGACAACATTCTAATAGTGCAGGAAGCACTACACTCTAGCCTTCTGAAAAAAGAAAAATGAATGATTGTCAAGCTTGACATGGAAAATTCTTTTGATAGGGTTAACCTGAGTTTCCTTGTAGTTGTCCTACAGAGATTTGGTTTCTCAAAAAAGGAAATAGATATAATAAAATCTTGTATTGTGGGACCTTGGATTGCACCATTGGTCAATGGAAGACCAAGTGAATATTTTTAGAGTTCAAGGGGGCTTTGCCAAGGCTGTACTCTCTCTCCTTTTTTATATATCATAATGGCGGACTCTTTGAGTAGAAACCTTGAGAAATGTAGACAAGATAGGACTATCACAATATTTTCAATCTCTCTGGAAGTAAAAAGCATAAACCACTCTCTATTTGCAGATGACACCTTGGTCATGGGAGGGGCCTCTTGCATAATGGAAAGAAGAATAAAAAAGGCAATTAACAGTTTTATGGAAGCCTCTGGAGGACTACTAAACAATCATAAATGCAAAATATTCGGTTGGAACACACCTCCTCGCACTCTCCAAAAATCTCAGAAATACTAGAAATTCCTTTTCAAGAAAAATGGAGCCATTTTCAATATCTTGGCTTCACTATTTCAAAGGAAAACTTGAAGACTGAGATATGGAATAAGTATATTGAGAAAATGAAACAAAAATTTCAGAATTGGGGTATGATCTAGCTCAATATGGCAGGAAGGGTGGTTTTAATTAAGGCATTACTCACAACTCTCCTAATTTACTAGTATGCAACAATACTAGCCCCGGAAAGTATACACAAACAAATTGAGCTAGTAATCACAGGGTTTCTATGGCAAGGAGGTAAATTAGAGACAAAGAAGCACAACCTTGTGAAATGGGATGAAGTAACTCTGCCTTATGAGAAAGGTGGGTTGGCAATAAGACTTCCTAGGATAATGAACTTAGCACTTGGAGCAAAAATAACATGGAGATTTATAACAGAGAGAGCAGTTGGTGGAAGAAAATCCTAGAATAAAAATACATGAACAAAAATAGAAACCACTTATTGGGAAAAGGTTACCCAACCAAGCCCTGCACCCAGGTTTGGAATCTAATAAAAAAAATTATATCCCTCATCAAAATCTGGAAGGACAAAATAATGGGAAATCAGCCTATAGCCTGTCAAGAAAATCTTCAAGATATGAGAAGGTGGATGAATGGAAAAGGAATCATTACTTTGGAGGACATATCTCTTTGGAGAGGTGGAGAATGGGGAGATTGGAGAATTCTCAACCTTCCTCAAGTTCTTTTCCCTCAGTGGAAGTCCCTAATCTCTCATCTTAAGGGGGCTGCTTCTCTGAGTTTGGACACAAATTATACTCTTCAATGGGATCCTAATGGAGGGGATTTCTCAGTAAAATATAGATATGCCACCTTACATCATCATGGAAATTGAGACTAGGATTACTGAAGGGTTGCATGGAAAATTGAAACCCTGAAAAAAATCGAAGTGTTTGTGGGGACACTTCTCAAAGGAAAAATTTTGACCACTGATAATCTTAAAAAGAAAGGTTATGAAGGCCCATCATGTTGCGCAATGTGTCAGGGGAGTGAAGAAAATATTCAGAATCTCTTTGTGGGGTGTCCTTTTGCTCATGTCTGCTGGCAAGGACTAATTAGTCCCTTGGAGGTTAGTATTCTGCAATCGCAACCTTTACATGAGATTTTATCAACCTGGGGAAAAAAGTACCCATATTCTTTCAAAAATAAGAAACATTAAAAATATATTGGCTGAGTTTTCCCTCATTTATGTGTTGTAAAAATTGGTTAGAAAGAAATCAGAGGATCTTTAAATATTGCACCGCAAAAACCAGAACAATTCTAGTTAAAACTTGGAGCATATCAAGTGAACTCATCAACTCCAAAGGAGCTAAAGCAATAGATGTCAAACACATGTAGCAAGAGGACAGAGTTTGGGCCGAATTCGCGATGACAAGCAACAAAAAATGAACATCAGCAAATCTCCTAACAACATTCAGAATTAGAAAATCAGAATTAAAAAAGATGAATTCAAAACATTGTCAGAAAACTTAAATAGGCCCTGCTTACTATTTGACATAGCTTCTAAGTCCAATCCAGGAAAGGCTGGAGCAGGAGGTATACTTTTTGACCCAAGAGGGAAAAATCCCATCACATATGAATGGGGATTAGGAGAACTAACCAACAACAGGGCAGAAGCATATGGCCTCCTCTTGGGAATGGAAATCTTAAGGCAGTGAAGTATGAAGAATCTGGTTATAATGGAGGAATCTTCAATAATAATCCAATCAATGGTGGAAAGTAGAAGCCCCAAGAACAAGGCTCTGAGTCAAATAACAAAAAGGGTGGGAAAAAATTTGTTGTTTCTTGGTGAAGTCACCTTCAAGCATATCCTTAGAGAAAATAATCGTACCGCTGATAAGCAGGCTAATCTAGCTATCAATCATCCTATGGGAGAATCTAGAATTGATAATGATATTCCTCAAAAACCAATTCCATAGGACCTCATGCCTCCATGTGCAGAGAATAGTACTCAAGACTAGAACATCAAGGTGGGCAACAGTCACTTTAGCTTGAAAGGCTAGAATTCAAAAGATCAAGAAATCCAAGGAAATCTCCAAGAACATACAGTATAGTTAGTCTATGGATATCAAGTGAATCACAGCTTCTCAAGCTTCCTGTGAAATGATAAAGTTCTCTTTCCTGAAGAGGCCTGTTGCACAACTTTATATACTCCCCATCCACTGGATTGATATTATCTCTGTAATCTTCGCCCTCCCTTTATTTCCTCTCTACCTTAGAAGTCGTAATATAGTTTCCTATAACTGTTTTTGTTCCCCTTTGGGGAATGAGCTTATCTACTCTGTCTTAGTCTCGCTTCTCCCCTTCGTGCAACTCTGGTGGCTGGAATCCAGAACCATTTTCCTCTGCACAGCTCCGGTGGCCCTTGCCTTCACGTAGTTCTGGAGGCTGATTTCTGAAATATATTTCCTCTGCACAACTCTGGTGGCCCTCTCCTTCACGTAGCTCAGGTGGCCCTTGCTTTCTAGAATCCTTAGCCTTCATGCAGCTATGGTGGATTCTTCTTTCGGTGCTCTGCTTCCCTCTCCCTAGCAGTTGTTGGTCTTTACGAGCTTGTCTAGTGGCAGTTTTCATTCCTATCCTTTGTTTCTTATTTCCCCTTCTTTTCTCTACTGGAGCGGTCGTTTACATCCCTCACGGAAAATGGAATGGAACCCACCTCCAAATGTTGCAAAGTGAAAAAACTGTACATTCTATAGAGCTAAAAAATTCATGATTGAGTAGGTCAGAGAAATGGTTAAAGACTACAAATTTGAAGCAAAATTTAAGAATTCCTTCCTAAAGAGACATCTAGAAGAGCAGAGGAAAGAAATTTCAAATCTAAAACAAAAGTGTAACATATGGAGGATACGATCAACTACTTAAAGAGCTTACTTATTAATCAGACAAGAGAAAATTCTAACATTCAAAGCAGTAAGAACTAGCCTCAGTCCCATCAGGAACCCTTATTTAACAAAAATTAGTAGTAACTTCTCCATTCCTCTCTTTTCTGCAAAGGTCTTCTGCTAATAGTTTTCTTATGTTATGTAAGTGTAAATTGTTGTTGAATCAGTATGTAAGTATTTACAAGGATAGTGCAATTAGTAACCTCAGAAACAAAAGGGGAAGGGCTTGGAATATAGGGAATGTTTTCCCTTTGTTTTTCTTCTAGGATGCCTCTCTCCATTTTTCCTTGATGTAATGGGAGCATGCCTCCCTCTATTTCCTTTTTGGAATAGAAATCTAGTAACAGGCTTTGTTAAAATTTAAAAAAAATAAAAAAATAAAAATAAAAAAATAAAAAATAAAAATAAAATAAAAATAAAAATAAAAAAAATAAAAAAAAAATAAAATAAAAAAATAAAAATAAAAAATAAAAAAATAAAAAAATAAATAAAATAAAATAAAATATGTGGTATTTACAGAAATCAAAGGTGTTGTTAAAGAAGAAGTTTTACCATGGGAGATAAAACCAAAGAACAAATAGTTTGAATTGACAGATGATGAATACAAATTTACAATAAAAACCTGAATTAGCAGAAGAAGAACCACATTCTCCGATATGAGGAGATCGGTTTGGGAAAGAAGACAACCATAAATGTATACTATACTTTATTTCTATTCTAATTTTACTTTTTTTTATTACTAATGATGATCTTAGAACTGTTAGGGAGAAAGTAGATTTAAAGGATGGAAAACTCTAGGAAAATGCCATGGTTGAAGAAATGAGAGCTTTAGACAAGAATGAGACTTTGGATCTAATGGACCTGATGGTTGGATGCCATTGTTCGTAAGTGAATATTTAAGAGGAAGTTGAATGTAGATGGGGAAATGGAGAAATACAAAGCTCAGTTAGAAGAAAAATATTATTCTTAGGTAGAGAGAATTGACTCTGGTGAATTTTTTTCTCCGGTTGCCAAGTTAACTTATACAATATTTATTTTATTTATTGTTGTCGCTTTTGATTTTGAATTAGAATAGGCAAACATGGAGACATCATTCATACATTTCTATCTAGAAGAACAAATCTACATGATTTACCAAAAGGATTTGCAGTGAAGGGAAAGAAAGAATTGGTGTGCAGGTTGAAAAATATCTAAATCGGCTAAAGCAGTCACCAAGAATTTGGTATCAGAAATTTGATACTCATATATTGGTACTTAGCTTCATAAGGAGAAAAAAAATCATTGTATGTATTTAAAATAGTGGTCGTCTTATTTATTTGTTCTTGTATGTGGATGATATATTTCTGCTTGGAAATGACAAGGAAATCATCCTAGATGTGAAAAATGAGCTGTCCTCTAAATTTGACATGAAGGATCTTGGTGTTGCAGATTTCATTTTGGGCATGGAATATAAACGAGGTCAGCCAAACAAGAAAATTTTGCTTAAATTAAGGTAACTATGTTGAGACAATATTGTAGAGGTTTAATATTCAAGAACATAAATTGGTAAAGGTGTTGGATTCACAATTATACCAAGGGGGGTGTGAATTAGTATAATGACGATTTTATTTATTTAAACATTTGAACATCATTAAGCATCAATGTCATAGACTAAACAAGTAACACCATATATACACATAAATCATTATGGGGGATAACTACAAAACTTATTTATACGAAAAAAACTTGTAGCTATCAACCTTATATTACATTAATTTGTAGGAACCAAACTATAGGAGACACCAATCCCCTCTACTACTTTGTCGGAACCAACCTACAAGAGACTTCAATTGCCTTTGTTGCTTTTTAGGCACCAACATATAGGAGACACAAATCCCCTTTATTTCTTTGTAGGCACAAACTTACTTTTACTTAAATTTTTATGCAATAACCTATAGGAGAAACCAATCCCATTTGATTCTTTGTAGGCACCAACCTACATGAGACATCAATCCCCTTTGTTGCTTTGTGGGAACCAACCTACAAGAGACACTTCTTCCCTTTATTTCTTTGTAGGCACCAACCTAAAGGATACACCAATTTACTCTAGTTCTTTGTAGGAACTAACCTACATGAGACACCAATCTAATCTGTTACTTATAGCCACAAACCTAAAGGAGACACCAATCCTTCTAGCTAAAAGATTTGTAGGCATCAATCTACAAGAGATACCAATCTCGATACCTACAAAAATTCATAGGCACAACCTACTTCACTAATTCCACTTGAGTATTCACAATGTTTATTAGTTGCTTCTACTTTCACCAGGTTTACTTGTTTCTTCAACCTTCACTAGGTTTATTAGTTTCTTCTACCTTCTCTAGGTCTACTCACTTCTTCTTCCTTTACCAGATCTAGTTCTCCTAAAATCTATTGCTTTGGCTTCTTCCCAAGAATGAAATTGCATAATATGTCGTGTATCTAATGTTTCAAATCTAGTTTTGAAATTTCTACTACATGTACCTAGATATTTCTTCTTTGTCTCCTCTAAATTTCACCATTTGAAAAATCTCATAAATAAATTTATAGCAAACATTCCAAGTTGACCTATTTGAAGCATCTTTAAGGACCATTCAATAACACTAAATTCCTTATATCATATCTCTAATATTATAGAAAAAAAATCTCATAAATTTCTACCACATGTGCCTTGAGACCTCTTCTCTATTGCTTCTAGATTTCAGAGTCTAAAGAATCACATAAAGAATGTTATAGTGAAAATACCAAGTTTTCTTACTTGAACTATGTTTCAGGACCATTTAGGAACACTAACTTCCTTAGATCATATATATGAAAGTATAGCAGAAAAATATTTGAAATTTATAACACTATTACCTTGATATGTCTTATTTTTCGCCTTGATATTTCATAGTCTGAAAGATCTCAGAATGAAAATTATATAAAAAAAAAATCTATGAAGGCCTGTTTGAAGCATGTTTTAGGAGCATCCAGGAACACTAACATTCTTAGGTCATATCTCTAGAATTATAGTGAACAAAGATATAAAATTATACCATGGGTACCTTGAGGTATCTTCTTAGTCTCCTCCAAATTTCACAGTCTAAAACGTCATAAAAAGAAAGTTATAGTGAAAAACAAGCTGACATATTCCACGCATATTTCAAGAGCATTCAAGAAGCATAACTTCCTTAGAGAATATCTCCAAAATTATAAAAAAAAGGCCTGGAATTTGAACCACAAGTACATTAATATCTTCTATCGGTATCCTCCAAGTTTCACATTTTGAAACATCCCAGAAGACAAGTTATAGAAAAAATTTCAAGATGACATGCTTGAAGTAGATTTGAGGGGCATTTAGGGAGCCTAACTTCCTTAGAGCATATCTATGAAATTATGGTGAAACAAGGTCTAAAATTTGAACCATGGGTGCATGATGACTTCTATCTCGCTCCTCCAAGTTACAATATTTGAAGCATCCCAGAAGAAAATTTATAATGAAATTTCCAATATTATTTGTTCACCCCATAAATCACATTTTTGCTTCCACCTTTAAACTCTAAATGTCCCCTAAAAAATATTCCTTGACTCTTTTTGCACACCTCAAATATCTTCTTGTTTGGATACACATTAGATGAATTAATATATCCTTTATTTCTATCATTTTTAATTTCACTTATGGGGCTAACTTGTAAAATAGGTCGAGTTGGCCTGCTTATACTTTGGTTGGGTCATCCTAACAAAATATCTCCTCACTCCTTTGGAGGTAGAGGGGGTGCTATATAACATGGGAAAGGTCTTGGAAAGATATTTCAAACCATATATCCTATGAGCCAATAGGAAATTTGAATGAAAATAACTTTAAATATAGGGTATCCAAACAACGCATTAGAATCCCAAAAACAATATTTCCAACAATTTTCATTTTCCAATCTTTATCTTGAACATATGTAGTCTCCCCCTATCTTTGACATTAAAGACAACAATATTTCAAAAAAAAAAGTCCCTATTATTGTTCTGGTAAATTTATCTATAGATTAGTGTCCCAGAAAGGTGAAGAGAAGAGGACATGTCTTGTGTTTAGTCTGCTTGTTTATTAGCAATTCATGCATGCAATGGTTTGGCATATTTGAAATAAGCATGTTGAGGTGAGGTTATCTGGAACATCAAATATCAAATTAGTATGTCAGTTGGAAAGAAAACTAACTTATTAAAATATATCATACCAATCATTTTATAATTTCACAGTTCTAATATCAACACATATATGCATACAACACACAATCACCATTCAAAATTATACAATCAGTACACATTTGCACACAACAATAATCATCCTTTAAATACCAAACTATAATTTATACCACTCTGTAACGGAAACCAATTTTTTTCTTTCCCAAGGGTTTAGTATTGAACTCTTGCTCTGACATCACACCCTATAATAGAGCTCTAAACTTATCCTCCTAGGTCCATTAAGTCTAAGAGTTGAACCTAGGTGCTCTTATACAACTTTGTAATTCTCCCTCCCACCCCCTTGGTATTTTCGGGTTGTGGGAGGTGTTTCTTTAACTGACTTGACGTTCATGGTCTCACTATGAAGATGGTGTTACAAAAATCCTTCTTCTCCAAATCTTGTGTAATTAACTTTGGACAACAATATCACATTCAACCCATTCAGATATTTTCAGCATAAATTTTATCTCGATTCGACTATCAAATTGAATTTTATCCTCAATCAAAGCTCAAACAATCACATGCACCGCATCAACAATGGACCACCACGTAGACTCAGAGTTGTAGGTCCCAAAATACTCAACCCTACAGTGATTATGTGTAGTTTTCCTTTATATTAAGCCTCAAAGAAAAATCTAGGCACACAATATTTGTTATGCTGCCATATTCCCT
Source organism: Pinus taeda (assembly GCA_000404065.3). Classification (NCBI taxonomy): domain Eukaryota; kingdom Viridiplantae; phylum Streptophyta; class Pinopsida; order Pinales; family Pinaceae; genus Pinus; species Pinus taeda. The sequence goes on along the minus strand of APFE031465335.1, from coordinate 12,341 downwards.
GCACCCTCGAGTATATTCCTTTGCAACTCATACCATGGACCCCATAAGCATCCATGTGGTTACCTTTTCCATCATTGTATATATGCCATGTCAACATTAATACCTGTGAGGAATCCACATGGCACCACCACATCATCGTAATTCATGGGTCCCACCAGGTCCAACTCTTCATGGAAATCATCAATTTCTCATTATATCTAGTCCTAAGGTAAAATCCAAGCACACATGAAATTCCAAAGTGGCATCCTACACTTAGTGACATGAAACAACATATACAAGTGTACTATTTGGGAATAGAAACATCATGAAAAGAGCTAAAAATTAAAATTTCCCTAGGGTTCATTTAAAAAATTAAACCCTTCAAAGGCTCCAAGACTATTTTACAAGGATTGATGTGGGTTTTCCTTCAATAGCTACATAGATCCACCAAAGTTCCAACTCAATAGCATGTTTAACACATCATACTCAGTGGGCCTTCTCTAATTGACAACACAGACTCAACCGCCCATTCTCAAGCCAATTTGTGCACGAATGAGCAAAACTTATCCTCCATTCACTGACCTCATTAATGAGCCAAGAGGACCAAATGATTGAGGCATGCCTTCAAATACTCGATAGATTGGGGCTAAAGCAAAGCAAATATTAGGATCAAGGTTATGTTGTCGAAATTTTCCAATGCACCCAACATTCCTTTACTCAAGGTATCCACCATTTTAGGATTCTTCAGTGCTTTTATGAGAGGAGGGGCATTCCTTGCAAAAGGATTGGAAAGGGGGACCTTCCTTCAATAGGGATTTAGAGCGCCAAATTCTCACCAAAATCTCTTTGTCCTTTGACGAGAGCTTCTATTGTATTTCCTAACCGCAAGATTATTAAAGAGGATTGTGTTTCCCTTGTTATTTGTATGATTTGTATGTTTTTTATGTTACTCATTTTATTTTGTTTATATTTTACACTAACCAAACTAATTGTGGGATCTCTTGCAGGAAGGTAACATCTCCTCTATAGGGAATAATTGAATCTTAATACATTGTTGTGACTAATTCACAACCACACTCTCATACCTATAGATCTTTGGAGTGTGCATTCAAGGAATCCAAAAATGGCCCACATATGGGGCCTCACAAATTAGTACCATGCCCTTCCCCATGAATGTCCCAATTCTTGGATACATCCTTCACTTATGTCGATTTGGACATGAGCCGATAAGCCCTCCTGTGGATCCCACTTAGGATTATCCACAAAAATTTGGGACTTTTGAGGTAATATCCCATTGTTGGTTGTATGGATGCTCGAATCTCCAAATACATCTTCCATAACTTTAAATATATGGCCATTTTGTAGATCCATATGCACCTAAGTGTATAACATGAAAAAATCATTTGGCTCTAGATATAAAACTTTCCAAAACTCATCTACCCCCAAATATGAAATATAACTTCTACGACAATTAGACTTATAAAATTTGAAGAGTTCAAGGGACTTTTCTAAGGTTCTCATTGAAGTAGGGAATTACTCAGAACACCCATTTATAGAGATAAAATCCTTATTCAAACATTGAACATACCAAGTGTTGTGCATAACCATAATATAATCAATGGATTTATCAACATGCTTGCTATCAACATGCTTGTTATCAAGCACTTGAAACCATGGCTAATACTACTCTATAAATTCACATACAACAGCCTCATATTAAACCACAACATGGATAGAAAACAACACTATCAAGTTCATTGCACTAATATATCATACATTGCATCATTCTTAGTCCTTTGCTAGGATAGACAACCAACAATCTTTAAATAGTTAGACACGCATGTTATTCACAAATTATTAGACAATGGAAATCACAATCCATAATAGTTTAGTCAGGCATGCCCAACAGTCATACACAATCATATAGATAAATTTGCATGTCGTGAACATATAAATAAACACATAGGTCTCCAAACCCCTCATAACCATGAGAACATGCATATAAAACATCTCATCATAGACAAACATGAATAACATGTTCCTAAATTAGTAGTGTTGATACATGCATTATCATAACACATAAAAATAATCATTCATCATTCATAGTGGAACATGCCTATATATAAAACTACATACACTTATCTTTATAACTTTAATGATTAACAACTGAGGGAGGGACTTTAACTCTCCATCAAACCATAGGCTATCTACACTACAATCTTTCTTATAATTGACCACCACGGGCTAGATTTAGAGTATGAGGAGTTATTTGCACAAGGGTATTCACACCTATAACCAGTCAAACAAATAATCAAGAAGATGATTCCATTTTATAGGTGGTTTTTCAATTGTCTCTAACAGTAAGAACCATAGTGACCCTCTATCCCTATTCACCCAAGCCTCTGTGGAGTATTGTTCAGTTCCAAAAGGATGAATGCACTATATAGGTGGTTTATCAACTAGAGTTTCTAGTAAATCACTACATGAGTCAAGAGCCCACTATCCAGGTGGTTTATTAGATTAATTATCAAGCACATAAGTGGTTTATCATCCCCAAGGAAATCACCTAGTGGTTTATCAGCCCCTTTTCAACAAGCACCCGAGTGTCTCAGCATGCTAGGTGGTTTATAACCTTTCCATAAATAACTCTAATGGTTTATCAACTCAATGATAAAACACTGAGTGATTCAACCCTCCACTAAACCTTCACTAGCCAAAAAATATCAGGCACATAACACTAGCCTCAACAAATCACCAGGAACATCATCCCAATTACATACCACTGGCTAGAGAGTGTCATTTATCCCTTGAATATTCTCGTTCATTACCACTCCCATGTTTTTCATTATTTTTCACTCTGCATTCATTGTGCCTTCCTTCTGCAAGCTCTCTTGTGTTCTCCACCTACATAACCCCCGCATATTTTCTCCCATTGGTCCCCTCACTTCACATCCCTTCTCTTGCATGTTGACCATAGCCACTTCCTCCATGAGAACAAGGATTGTATAGTCTCATACTTTAATTAGGAAAACCATACACAACTCCAATGCTCGCACCAGTGGGGCCATCAATTTTTCAGGGAGATAAGTGGTAAAATAAATGGAGTGCATTTTGTTTACACTTAGCAAAAATAACTCCTCCTCCTTATACCTTTGAGTTTGTATCCGCTCCTCCAACTCATTCATGGCGTGCATTTCCTCATTATTTATATGAATTGAAATTCATGGTGACATTTACAAGAGGGGTAGCAAAAAGGGTTGTGACACTCTGTTGGCATTATGATGCATGTGTTGTACTTGATGGCAACCTACTTGCAGTAGAACAACTCACTTGTACATGGTAACTAGATGAATCTACAGAAGAGATATCAGATGTGACAGAATGCATGACAGTAGTCTGCAAGGCAGCTTCAATGAATCAGTTCAGATAATAGTTCAAGCTCTCAGAATGAAGGAAAAGATATATACACAGGTTACCCTTGATCAAGCTGCGTATACACGCGGGTTCGATGACCAAAAGAACCATATGCGTATGCACGCACTTTCATGCAAGGAAAGGCACGTACATTTGGTTTTGGTCCGTGGTATTTGGACCATGGTATTGGTCCAAGGTATCTTGTCCGACGTGTTGACCCCGGGTATTTGGTCCAAGGTATTGGTTCTAAGTGGTTTTTGACCATGGTATTGAGTAAGGTCTAAGACTATAAAAGGAGGAGTAGATCATTAGGCAAGTGTATGAAGCAAGTCTCGATTATCTGATGAAGTATGAGATCCAGTATGCAGGTTATGGGTTTATGATGCTTTGCTTGATCTAAGACAAGGAGGAATCTCAACGGTTGATGGAGAACAAGATCTAAGGATAGATCGAGATCTAATGGCTTGGAATGAATCATCAATATATAGTTTTATCATGCTTATTCTAGATATGTATACTGACGCATGTAATGTTCTTTAAATATTATGATATGGGTATAACTCAGTATTGGAATAGCTGCAAATCATGAATGAATATTTATAGATGTATACACTGGTTGACTTTGATAAAAGTGCATATACACATAGGTTAGATACATCTAAGTAGCGTATACTAGATGAACTATGAAGTTACATATGGTTCTGGTTGTTGATGCAAAGTTCTGAGTTCTGGTGACTGTTTACTGGTGTCAGTAATCTGCACATTCAGATTTGTTGATTGTGATTAGCTTCAGAGTTGATGGATGAGATCTAATAATGGATCAGTATCATAATGTCTTATCTTTATGTGATCTTATGGACTAGATCTGATTGCTGACACACGTATTATCCTTTTGTATGTAATGATCTAGGTATGTCTAAAGTTATAAGTAAGTATTTGATGACATATATGTTGGTTTGCTTTGGTGAAGCTGCGTATACATGCTGGTTTAGCTCTTCCAAGTAGCGTATGCACTCTGATGCATGATTTTTGATGATACAGTTGGATCTGAACATTGTTACAGAGTTCTGTGTTCTAATATTTGTTCTAGTGATTGCATTTTGTAGATAGGGTTTCAGTGATTCAGTATTGGTTGATTCAGAGATTGATGATGCAAGTGGTGATTTATTTTGTATTGATGGGTCCAATATGAAAATTGGATGAAACGTGGCCTTTAGATTATGATGTTGTGTTCTATGAGTATCCGGTCTGAAAATTTATGAAATGTGGTACCTGGAGGAAGAAAGAGAAGGTTGTAGCCTTCTATAGGTCAGCACCTATGTACTAGTACATTAGCTAGTACAAGAGCTAAGGGGGTTGTAGCTCCCTTACAGGAGAAGCTGGAGAACGAGATAAGGTTGTAGCCTTCTGTAGGTCGACACCTATGTACTAGTACATCAACTAGTACAAGAGCTAAGGGGGTTGTAGCTCCCTTCCAGGAGAAGCTGGAGAACGAGAGAAGGTTGTAGCCTTCTATAGGTAGAAGCCTGCATACTGGTATAAGACTCCACCAGTACAGAAATATTGTAAACAGAATTTTCTTACTAAAGGAAGATAGAGACGAATTGTAGTAGGTGGTTTTCACCCACATTGGGTTTCCACCTTACATCATGGTGTTCATGTGTGCTTCTTATGTGTGATGATCTATTCTATTTTACTACACCTGTTTACTGTTTATGTGGTTAATAATGTTCTGATGCACTCATTAAAGATCAACTAACTGAATCATAAGTTTACTAGATATACGCTTGTTGCATTAAACATAGTTGCATATACACGCGGGTTGCCTTAACTAAAGTAGCGTATATGAATCTGAATATGGAAATGAAAAAGTTATATTGATTTAATAATATTGATTCACACCCCCCCCCCTTCTCAATATTATTTCTAACAATTGGTATCAGAGCAGGTCCTTTAGCAGAAGCTTGATAGCTTGAAGGAGATCCGTAGAACAATGGGAAGGAAGCTAAAGAAGAAAGTGCCTCAGAAGAAGAAGACATCTCAAAGGAACTATGACAGTGGGAGAATCGATTGGGGAATATGTGGAAGAAACACTTCAGATTCAGAATCACCTCAGAATGAAGATGAACAAGCAAAAGAACTATCAGGTATGAGTTTGTTATCCTCTGGTGATACATTTTTCCATCCATTTGAAGATGATGAAAGTGATAGCGAAACAACTACGTGTGAGGATGAAAGATACCAAATAGAGACAAAATTTAAAAGTCTCATCGACAAAATTAAAGATCAACAAGATCTATTGGAAAAAAGGGAATGTGCCTCCAAGGAAGAAGCTACCAAACTAAAAGCTCAACTGGAGGAAGGAAACAGGGTAAGGAAGCTATTCAAGGAAAAGGAAGATCAATGTCAAAAGCTACAAGATGAAGTGACATCATTAAGAAATGAAGTAAATGAAAGGAGCACAACAATCAAGAAACTTAGAGAAAGATCCAGTTACTATGAAAGTCTTGAAGCTAAGATCCTCTCGCTAAAAGAAGATCTTGAAGAATCAAATAAGCAGAATAAAGAACTCCTCCAAGCTCTTGAAAAACAAGAAAACAAAGTTCTTGAAATAAGTCATTAGTCGGAAGAAGGAAGAAAAGATGAAGGGATCATGAAGAAATAGTATCTTGAAAAGGAAGAGCAATATCAGGTTGAGGTAAATATTCTAAAAGATAAATTAGAAGAAAAGGATAAGCTCTTACGATTTCAAGATAGTACTAACATCTTGGATGATATTCTTAGTAGTCAAAGGTCTCCTACTATCAAAACTGGTCTTGGTTTTCATGAATCTATTTAATGTAAATCTAGTTCACAAATTAAGACAAGGAACTCTAATGCAAAATCTGAAATGCTCAACAAGGAGATGAGAGGTCAATCCCATCAACAACCAAGGAAAGAAATTCTGCAAAGAAAATCTTTTACTCCTAGCTATGGAAGTGATAGTCGGTCAATTCCTCAAATGAATAATGTTGAATGTTATGTATGTCATAATTTTGGACATGTTGCATCCAGATGCAGAAGAAGAATGGTTCAAGGCCATCACACAGAAAGGTACTTTAAGGGATATTGTTTTTCTTGCAATATGTTTGGTCACAAAGCTATTGACTGCTATAGAAGGAATATGAAACATATGAGATGTTATGCATGTAACAAGCTTGGAAATATAGCAAAGGAATGCGGGAACAAAGTACGGGCACCATACCAAAAGGAGAAAACATCATCACACTTGAAGATATGGAAGAAGAAGGAAGTACAGTCAGAAAGATGTGGCACAGCACAATGTACAAACATAACAGATTCAGAGGGAGCTGAAAGTGTAAAACTTCAGTGTTTTAAATCTCATACGCGAGTTTCATGAAGAGAAGTTGCGTATATACGTGAGTTAGACACTGCACAGTCGCGTATATGTCAGTTTGAGAAAAGCAGTGGGACAGACTCAGGAAAAAGGATCTGACATAGTTCAGTCAATTATTTCTCTGTTTGATGATGGTTACAATCTGCTGATGTTGTGTGGAAATGTCTTGGTACTCATAAGATGTTTTTGATCCTAACTTGATGATGATGATGCCTTGATACTTCTTGATGATATATGCATGATCAGATCTGACAATGAACAGATGGCACAGGTTCAGGGGAGCATATGCTTTGAATATTTCATTGTTGGCATTATGGTTAGAAGTCCTTGGTGATGATGCTTATATGGCCAAATGATACATCTTGCTATGATATGGTTATGAGTTTCCCATGACAAAATCTCATATGGTTCTTGGGGGTTACATAGTTGGTGTTCATATCAGATTTGTGGATGATTCTCTGATGATGCATATATGTTACTTACATGATGATCTTCATAAGGATAAGGAGAAGTACAAAGATTGATTACACAACTTCATTACTTGATGATGAGTCACTCATATGCTGTTGTTGTCATATGCATAAAGATCATATAATACAGTTATGATGCAGGATTCCTATAGTTCTTGGCTCTCACATGATTGAGGATTGTTGCTTGAGCTCAAGCTACATAGTGCTATATACAGTATGATGGATACATGGATGATTACTTAAGTTGCATATTTTTGGTTGGCCAAGAGAATGGTGTTATTGCAGGTCGCATGGAGACATGGCTATTCGAAGACATGGCTTACTTAATCACTTTGAGTTCTTACCTTATGATGATAGGTTGATACTCACATATGTTGATTATCATGGTTGATGCTTATCAGATGTGGGATTTTCCCTAGTGATGATACATGATTGATATATTGAAGGCTCTTGTGGAAAGGTCATACTATTATTTATGACAATGTTAAGATTATAGATGATGACCATGGTGTTTTTCACACACAGATGATATAAGGTGAATGATTGGAGATATGACATATGCTGAGGTTATGATAAGTCTCTTTCTACTAAAGAAACGAAGAAAGTTGATATTGATGTAATGAGGAGGATGAGTTGATATCTATATGCAGACATACCTTGTCACAGATTGATTATATCTACACTAAGGGACATATATAGGTTGCTGGTCTGGATGGTGTTGACAGATACTTATGGAGCAGATCATACATTGTGTACGATAGTTGCTGATGACTATCATGATCTTGTTTAGATGTTTGGTCTCTGTTATAAATGTCATGTATATCATTCAATGTAAAGGTCATAATAAGACCCATGATGTAATAGTTTTTCTTTGTCTATTATAGTAGTTTGATGAATCCCCTTTGGTCATATGATGTAATTTGTACCCCCACTATGCATGGGAAGGATGATGTAACATTTCAGTCATGTATAAACAATTGGTATCTGGTATATCCCCACTTGGTTGGGTGGATGAGTCAAGTTTATCCCCACTTGGTTGGGAGAATGAATGTATGTATGAGTCATTGGTGATAGGAAGGTCAAACTCACATAGTTGAGTTATAAAATCATGTTATTTTCTTGAAAATGTTTGTAGACTCTACATATGCTCAGGGGGGGTATGGATGATATAGTACATCTCAGCATGAACAAAGGGGGAGTTCAATCAAAGATTTCAACATGTGCCTAGGGGGAGCATGATTAATATTTAGCTATTCAGATATGAAAGTCTTCTGCTCTTTGGGAGAAGATCTTGGTTCACCCTTTGCCCTTGATGTCAAAGGGGAGAGTGACTTGGTGTTGTTGTTGCCATCAAGTCCAAAGGGGGAGATTGTTGGCATTATGATGCATGTGTTGTACTTGATGGCAACCTACTTGCAATAGAACAACTCAATTGTACATGGTAACTAGATGAATCTTCAGAAGATATATCAGATGTGACAAAATGCATGACAACAGTATGCAAGGTAGCTTCAAGGAATCAGTTCAGATAGCAGGTCAGGCTCTCAGAATGAAGGAAAAGATGTATACGTAGGTTACCCTTAATCAAGCCGCGTATACACGTGGGTTCGACGACGAAAAGAAGAATATGCGTATACACGCACTTTCATGTAAGGAAAGGTGCGTACATTTGGTTTTGGTCCGTGGTATTTGGACCATGGTATTGTGATCCATGGTATTGGTCCAAGGTATCTTGTCCGACATGTTGACCCCAGGTATTTGGTCCAAGTTATTGGTTCTAAGTGGTTTTGGACCATGTATTGAGTAAGGTCTAAGACTATAAAAGGAGGTGAAGATCATTAGGCAAGTGTATGAAGCAAGTCTCGATTATCTGATGAAGTATGAGATCTAGTATGCAGGTTACGGGTTTATGATGCTTTACTTGATCTAAGCCAAGGAGGAATCTCAGCGGTTGATGGAGAACAAGATCCAAGAATAGATCAGGATCTAATGGCTTGGAATGAATCATCTCTATACGGTTTGATCATGCTTATTCTAGATCTGTATATTGATGCATGTAATGTTCTGTAAATATTATGATCTGGGTACAACTCAGTATTGGAATAGCTGCAAATCATGAATGAATATTTACAGATGTATACGCTGGTTGACTTTGATAAAAGTGTGTATACACGCAGGTTAGATACATCTAAGTAGCATATGCGAGATGAACTATGAAGTTACATGTGGTTTTGGTTGTTGATGCAAATTTCTGAGTTCTGGTGACTGTTTACTGGTGTCAGTAATCTGCACATTCATATTTGTTGATTGTGATTAGCTTCAGAGTTGATGGATGAGATCTAATAATGGATCAGGATCATAATGTCTTATCTTTATGTGATATTATGGACTAGATCTGACTGCTGACACACGTATTATCCTTTTATATGTAATGATCTGGGTATGTCTGAAGTCAGGAAGAGAAACAAAGTTATAAGTAAGTATTTGATGACATATACGCTGGTTCACTTTGGTGAAGTTGCGTATACACGCTGGTTCAACTCTTCCAAGTAGCGTATGCACTCTGATGCATGATTTTTGATGATATAGTTGGATCTGAACATTGTTGTAGAGTTCCGTGTTCTGCTTTGTGTTCTGGTGACTGCATTTTGTAGACAGGGTTTCAATGATCAGTATTGGATGATTCAGAGATTGATGATGCAAGTGGTGATTGATTTTGTATTGATGGGTCCAGTATGAAAATTGGATGAAATGTGGCCTTCAAATTATGATGTTGTGTTCCATGAGTATCCAGTTTGAAAATTTATGAAACGTGGTACCTAGAGGAAGAAAGAGAAGGTTGTAGCCTTATGTAGGTCAAGCCCTACGTACTAGTACATTAGCTAGTACAAGAGCTAAGGGGGTTGTAGCTCCCTTCCAGGAGAAGCTGGAGAACGAGAGAAGGTTGTAGCCTTTTGTAGGTCGACACCTACGTACTAGTACATCAACTAGTATAAGAGCTAAGGGGGTTGTAGCTCCCTTCCAGGAGAATCTGGAGAACGATAGAAGGTTGTAGCCTTCTATAGGTAGAAGCCTGCATACTGGTATTAGACTGCACCAATACAAAAATATTGTAAACAAAAGTTTCTTATTAAAGGAAGATAGAGACAAATTGCAGTAGGTGGTTTTCACCCACATTGGGTTTCCACCTTACATCATGGTGTTCATGTGTGCTTCTTATGTGTGATGATATGTTCTATTTTACTGCACCTGTTTACTGTTTATATGGTTAATGAATGTTCGATGCACTCATTAAGACACTAACTGAATCATAGTTACTAATATACCTGTGCATTAAACACAGTTGTGTATCATGTGGGTTGCCTTAATGAATGCAATATGAACTGAATACGGAATGAAAATTATATGATTTATAATACGATTCAAACCCCCCCACCACCCCTTATATTATCTCCAACACACTCACCAAGATAACATAGGAAGGTGTGAATGGAAACTCATCCATATGCATATTTTATCACCATTCCAAGTTAAAAAACCTTCAAATATGTAGGCACCCTAAAGAAAGGCATAGAAACATATGCAACATGATCTCCTCATGTGATTAGATGCCTCAATAAATGGAGAGCTCAACTGGAGTATGCTATTTCACCAAGTCCAAGCTACAAGGTGTGACCACCCTCAATGAGTGTGTAAATGAAACTATAGGTGCCTAAAAATTAATAAGGGTTGTAGCACTCCCTTAGTTTAAGTGTCGATTCCATAAAACATCACCACAAGGCTATGATAAACACTTAAAATTTTGATGCACTTTCATCCAAGATGCCATTTCATTAATCCTCCTCTAATAGGCTAAATGCTACATGAAAAGAATACCAAATGTTTAAAATCCATCATGGTGCAAGACACTGTATAATAAAAAGTGTCTATCCATTCAATTATCATCATAGGTCACAATATAAAGACAAGAACTAGAACATGCTCAACCATGAAGTGACATGTTCTCCATCCTCTTTTATGAGCCAAAATTGGCATGTATGTTATGTTTGGTGCTGGAATTCCATCATAAATAGGGTTCTAAACCAAACAAGTGTCTACTATATCAAACATCATCACAATACCATGAAATACACATAAAATCATAGGCTACTCTATCCAAACTATTTAACTTATCAACCATACCCCAATGTTTCCTTGAAACCCTAGGGTGCTAGAAATGTGACAAGGAGGTGGGTGCCCTATAAGAAGAGTTTTCCGTCTGATAAAGTATCACCTTAGCATTATAATAGACACTTCATTATCTTTGGCATTCCATATCTCATTATGCTAGTCTCAAACCATAGCTAATCCCACAAGGGTGTTGCAAAGTACAAGAAAAAAATGAGTGAGATACAAAAGTGTTGTCTATTCTATTATATAACATCATGGAAGTATAATAGGCACAAAAAACATGAAAACTCCTTCCTAAGAGATTAATGTTGATAAATCATCACAAAGCATAAGCACCCCAATGCATGGTCAAGGAGACGGGTGCTCCATAAGGTAATTTATTTATCTTAATCTATATCATCGTAGTAATGCAATCGACATGTGATGTATAAGATCACTCCTCTAGAATATCCATTTAGCATGTCTCCATCAATCCCCTAAGTCATTCCGAAATGCACTAACGAGGTCAGCAATCTATGAGATTTCTTGTCTATCTTATTAACAATCATCAATAAAGTACAATAGATGCATAAAATAATATAACACTCTAGCACAAGCACCATATACCACCACAATGACCAAGCTCATATACAAATATGTAGGGAAGAGCACCATGAAGCAAGGAATTAGCACCAAGACCAAGTTGATCCACTAGCACGAGGATAACCGACATCATAATATAATCCAAGAATTAAGGATAATGCAATCAACTAGCCATATTAAGAAAAAAATGAATAATTGTCTTCATCATGATCCATCACCCGTGATCATGAAGAAAGCAGCATGACAAAGAGACATAGTATAATCATCATGTTGAAGAAGGAATATCTTCATTATACTTCACCAAAATGTTTCATCCACAAGAAAAAATA
>APFE031465330.1:0-11322 GCA_000404065.3 Pinus taeda | reverse complement strand
TACCAATTTCGTCTAAAATCTCCCCTCTCAAGCCATTTACAAATCTGGCTGTCTTCTCTGAGGTATGTTCCACATATCCTACTCGCAGATTTAATTTGTAGAATTCCTCTGTAAATTCTCTCACAGTCATCCCCCTTTGTTTCAGGTTTTGTACCTGCCTGTACAACATAATCTGATAGTCCTTCGGTAAGAACTTCTCTTTCAGTTTCGCTTCCATCCTAGCCCATTTCTTGATTGGCTGCTTGCCTAACCTCCTTCTTTCGGCCTGAACGCTGTCCCACCATAAGGACGCATGTCCTTTCAACTTGGTGGCGGCAAACCTTACCTGTTTGTCTTCGCTGGTCTCCTCAAACTCAAAGAATTTATTCACTTCACTTAACCAGTCTAACAACACATCTGCTGATAAGCTTCCGTCATAGGTAGGCAACTCATGCTTCGGTTTATGACTGGACAGCAAAATTGACTTTAACAATCTCAGTTCTGGTGTTATTCCCTCAAACTCATCCTGCTCCGGTTCAACTGCTTCTTCATCACTGTTATCTGCTGGGTTTCTTCTTCCTCCAGCCTCTATCACTGCCAATCTCTCTCGCAAAACTCTTATCTCTTCTCGCAATCCATCATCTACTGGCCTGTGGACCAATCGTCCTCTGCCTCTTCCTCTTCCTCTTGCTCTTCCTCTTGCCTCGCCTTCACCTTCTACCTGCTCCATTGATTCTAATTCAAGAGAACTCTAGCTCTGATACCACTTATGGTGGCTCCCGCCGTCTCTCACTCCTACTCTGATCTGACCGTGCCCTGAATGTACTTTAATGTTGACTTTAATGCTGGGTACGATGCCTCGATTGTGGTTTTAGGGTTTATCCCGGACTTTCCGGTTGTAGCCTTACACCTGTCGGTTGCTCCGCCTTTTGTTCACGTTACCTGCGCTTACCTGCTCATTCTTACTCTGCCGCTGCTTGGAGAACTCCGTCTGCAACTGTGATGAACCCTCGCGTTTTCTGTTCTGGTTTATCAGTGGTGACTTACCTGTGTATTGTTGATGCTCTGCGGTTGTGGGTATGTGCCTTCGAGGCCTGTAACAATGCTCTTTCCTCTACACGATCTTATTGTTAAGCTTTAGGCACAGTTTTCTCTGTTTTAGATTGGCGCTCACGCTGTCTGTGATTTTTCAAGGGTTAACTGGTTTTTCTCTGGTAACAGGTCCCCTCCACACTCCAACGCTCCACTTGGTCACGAGGTAAGGGTTCTTTTCCTTGTTATACGACCCGGTCTTTTTGTCGTTCCTCCACTAACGTTTCTCTGCCACTGTCAACAGGTATGAGCACTCTCTGGTTCTCTTCGAAACCCAAACTCGGCTCGCAGGTAACCCCTTTTTCAAACCCTTGTCTATTTTGTGTTTTATTTCACCGTTTAATGAATGCTTCTTTCGGACATTAACCCAGTTTGATTTCTGGTGACAGGTATTCACCTGTGATGGCTTTGTCGTTAGCGGTATTCTGCAGTCCTGTTGAATGTTCAAACGCTCCGGTCACGGGTAGCATTCCTCCATTTCATAGACTGTATTTTTGTTGTCGGCTCTGTAGATTTAGTAGGTTCTGTAGATAGGTAGTCTGGCTCTGTAGAGGTTAAGTTCCTCTCTGTTCTTGTTTCGTTCTATTAGTACTATGGCGGTCTGTTGATAGGAAACCCCTGGTCGGGTATTAGTCTTCTCGACTGTTGTCTATTCTGGTAGTTCTGTTGCTCGGTTGTCAATTAAATGAGGTGGCATATGGTGTTGTATGTTCTGTTTGTATTTGCGAAAGGGTCGCTTGACAAATCGAACCCTCCTGTTATCGATTTGTGCTCAAGCGCTACAAACCCTCGGCCGCTTGTAACTGTCTGTTCTTAATGCTATGACTCGGAATTTATATGTTAATACATGATTACATTTCAGCAGTGAAACTCTGCCTGTACTGGACTGTGCTTTGTTCTTGTCAATATTTGGAAGATTCTTTCTTAACAGGGAATGTGTATCTTTTGTTTTTGCACGTTAGATAATCATAGATACATGAATGATCTACAGTACATGTTCATTTCGTTTCGGTATTTGTTCAATCATGAAATGGGTTATGAGGGTTTTTCAATTTATGAAATACCTGTATATATTTGGATGTCGAGTCTATTCACTTTCCTGTGTGTTTGCTCGTGGGACCCTTCCCTGTGCTCTCCACTTGTTTGCAGACTCTTTCGACCTTCACTGCTTTCTCGTCTCTGGTCCGTGACTTGAATCGATACTTGTATCGTTTGTCTGTACTCTGCTAGCCTCCTCTCCGTTTACTTCCACGCTGTTCGTTTCTGTTAGAACATCTCATATGACATGGCAACTTTACAGTACTAATAATTAACTTGGCATTCGATATTACAGTGATAGAAAAATAATAATTTCATATTTGTCTTTACAGTGATGAAAAGAAGTAACTTGAAATTTATTTCTGGTTAAAGAAATGCAAACTCGAAATGCTGTATTTTCTCTTTTTCTCTTTTCGGGGGGAAGAACCCGTACAATGATGTCCTTCCTGCTTTTAATCTAATGTCCTTAACTGTTCTTGAAGAACATTGTCTTAACAGAAAGCAACTGTTTTTGTCAGTTCTGAAACTAATTCTAACTACTGTAACTTGTAAAGAACTAATTAATTATTTTGTCCTGTTATCAGTTTCCTAAATAACTGCAACAGTGTTCCCCTACAACTCCTAAGTTCTCTCCACCTATAGACAGATAAATAAAATAAACTAAGTAAAAGTAAAGTCACATTATCGACAAGCCTAACACTTGTCCAGTTAAAATAAACGACAATTTGTTCTGAGTTCTTCATGAGACTGTCAGCCTTTAAGTCTCCTCAGAGCTGGATGCTCCTGCATCAACAACCATGAAAAATTTAATGGTCCTAAGAGAAATCTAATAATGATTAATAATTAAATTAAAGTTTTGGAATCTTTATTCTATTTTAAAATAAACATGTTTATTGATATAATTAATTTTGACTTCATCTTAACTTTGAGTTACCAATCACATTTGAAATAGTAAACATATAATTTGATATTAAAAACTTGTAATTTCCAAATTAAAAACCTTGAAGAAGTAGCTCTCTTTCAT
Organism: Pinus taeda; assembly: GCA_000404065.3. Lineage (NCBI taxonomy): Eukaryota > Viridiplantae > Streptophyta > Pinopsida > Pinales > Pinaceae > Pinus > Pinus taeda. Next base: position 8,189 of record APFE031465330.1, on the reverse strand, counting down.
CACTTATAATAACTTTAAAGAAATATTAATAGTTGATAATAGGAAGCACAAAACCATAAAAAGCTTACATTAGTCTAAATTACATAAAGTATTTGTTGACTAAAATATAACTCTCAATAATTAAAATTTAACATTTCCAATTAAAAAAAAAACTAAAAAGAGTAATTCAATTATATGGATATTGAAACTACATGAAAAATGAAAAATGAGTTAAGAAAAAAATAAAAACATATTATGAGCTTTGTTTCTCTACCACCATTGCTTCTCCAATTAACCCTATAATATTAATTGAATTGCTGATGAGAAAAGATGATCGATTATATGAATTAAATTGTTGACCACCAAAAACCTATCAATTATATTGAATGGATTAATAGGAAAATACAAACATATAACGAGCTGTCTCTCTAAGATTACTGGTTATAATATTAATTGAATTGCTGACCGCCAAAAGCAGTGTACGACAAAAACCGTGTGCCAAGATTACATAAAATACTATATACCGAAAATTCAAATTGAAGTCTGAACATTCCAAATTTGAACGCACTCGGATAGATGACGTGGTTGCGTAGATAATCATTTAATGAAAAGAAAACCCAAAATTGAAATTGAAGTTTCAACATTCCAAATTTGAACGCACGCGCATAGATGACGTGGTTGCATAAATAATTTCTTGAAAATCATTTGTTGAAAAAGAGAACCCAACTTTTTATATGAAAATTTCAAGAAAAGCATGTCATGCTTTTTCGTTAAACTATGATCCACTCTTCTTTTAACGGATCACAGCTTTTATTCATCTACATTGCCTTTTTCAGATATTAGGAATGGTCTGGAATCTTTACGCGGGTTTGAAATAGATGATGTTCTCTTCTATAGTCGAAAGTTCTCTTCTATCTATCATGTGTATTTGCTCTTCTAAAATACCCGAAAAAACACTTCCAAAATTAGCACACTTCCTCTTCTGCCTATCATCTCTTTGTCTGCCTTTCACGTCACAGCCTTTCATTGTTTGGGAAAAGCTGATAGGTACTTGCAGTACAATCTCCATCTTCCAATTCATACACGCTGTGATGCCGACATTCCCAAACCTCACTGTTAATTGCGTGACAGTACCTCCTTCCCTGTTTTTATCAACGACGGAAGTTGAGCGGTTGAGGAAACTGAGATGTCGATTAGCTTGAGGAAATTGAGATCTCGATTTAGTCGTATTTATCGGCGCAGACCTGGAAATCAACATTAGGTTAAGATATTGATACTACTGTTTACAGAAGCAAATGGCTTATTTCTGAAATATAGTTTAAGCATTCAAGGTTAACTGTTCATATATTTTTTCGTTGAGCACAAGTTAGGGTTCCTGCCAATTCCACTCAATAGTTGAGCCCAGATTGCCTGCAAAATTTTGTCATCGACGGCTGCGGTGTGGCACTCAAATAAACGAAGATTTGCTCAGTTGCGTGTGCATGTGTACTTACCTGGACGCTATCAATTTTGCAGCGTCCAGGTAAATCTGTATATCAAAAAACAGTCTCAATGAAAAACAATAACAAGAAAAATCAAAAACAAATTAAAAATTACCACTATCTTAGTTTACTATTTATGTAATAGTTGAAAAACAATTTATGGGAATACAAGTGTCTGACAATTCAATTGAAATATTTCTTTATAAACATAAAATAATAATAAAAAATATATTTTTTCATAAACAAATAAATTTTTGATATGAAAAACATAGTTTTCTAGTTGTAGACCATGATTATATATATATAAAAGAACAAAATCTACTCTTCTTCTCCTCTTCAATTGGGTGCAGGAGAATGAAAATTGATTCATCAATGGTATAATACTTTAGAAATGATGTAATTAATGAAAAAGGTATATTTATAAATTTTATTGAAGTTACTTTTTGTACATAAATAACCTTAAAATCATTAATTCCTATGGAGGATGTTGTGGGTGAATTTTTTCTACAAAATAAGAAGGAAATACATTGGAGAAATTCAAATTGTATGGGAGATTGAAAAATAGTTCCATGATCAAAACACATGTGAGAAACCATTGCCATAAAACCTAGTTTTATGATCTCCAAGGAAATCAATTTAAATAACAACTTTTTTTTGATAAATTAAGGAAATTCACTTACAAAATTACAAACTCTAAAAATAAAGTTTAATTGAGCATTTTGTCATTATATATGCATTAATGAATGCTATAAATGTTTTCCAAAGAGTAATTTACAAGATAAAGGTGTTGTAGAAAAGTTTAGACTTCAAGAAAAATATAAATAAATTGTTGGGTTATTCAATGAACTTAAAGACAACCTGACCAACACAGTTGTCACAAATTAAAAATTAAACTATATTTTTAATTAAAGTGTATTTTTCTCCAATCATTAGATACAAAAATTGTAATAACACAATTGTAATTTTTAATTCATAAGACCAAATTTTCAGTATTTTCAAAAAAAAAAAATATTACAGTTCCCAAAAATTAAGCAAAAAAATTCAGGAGGGTAAGGAGAACATGCTGGAGGTATTGGAATGTAAAGAAAATACACAAGCTTCTTTTATCACATATGACAATCATTAATCATATGAAAACGTAGAAAAGGGAAAGGAGACAATTGAATACTTAAATGTGGGTTGTTCTTTGCAAATTAATCTCAATACCATGATATAAGGGACGGTGAAATAAAGATCTCATTTTAAACCAAATTAGAAGGGAGAAATGGCTACCATAAATCATTTTCCTTGAAAATTGGGGTAAAGGAAAATTAGTATCTTCTAATTTTTTTAGATCTCCCTTGAAATAAGGCTATGCTAACCTCTATGCCAATTTTTCTTATAAAATAATTTTGGGGCTACTACTAATAATGAACTATGATCCGAAAAACATTTCCATTCAAAATTTGAAACCCTTAAATTTTTTCCAATGGTTAAATTTCACGCTAAAATTTTCCACTAAGATTACTTTTGGTTGAGGTATACATGCAAAAAAAAATACTATAGATAATCACAATATAAAGTGTAATAAAGTTATAGTTTAGTTAATTTCTATGTCTTCTTAATTTATATGGCTTCCCTAGTTTGTTAATTTAATGTTAATATTTTCTTTTACCTTAAATTGAAAATAAATTCGAAAATAGATATGCTTATAATTATGCTAATTGGAAAAATAGATCTTCCATAGTTATAATTTAATTATTTAGTTGATGGCATATATTTAAACCTGATGGAATATGTTGGAACATTCATAGTAATATTGACATATTTCACCCTGAAATTTTCCACTAAGATTTCTTGTCGTTGTTGAAATATGCATGCCATTCTGTTTCTTTATAAATAATAACAATATAATTTTTAATAAAGTTATAATTTTAGTATTTTCTTCTAATGTTAAGATCCTAGTTCTTACTTGCAAGTGGAACGGGAGCTCTGCAACTCAGGCACGCAACAGAGATCGATCCAGAGCTGCCGAGTCGACAGTGATTCGCGGATCGGCTGAAGTTGGAACCGCTCTCGTATGGGGGCCATGTCCCTGATCTAACAAGGGTCGGTTTCTCCCTCAAGGAACTCAGTTATGGAACGAGGAGATGGTGCCGAACCCCATCAGAACTGCAGGCATTCAACGCCTTGGTGGCGGCCACAGGAAAACGCCAACCTTCTGGACCACAGCTTAAGTTTGTCAAAAAGCTGGAAAACATTCCAACGGTGTCCTTGCCGGTGGAGGACACATGCATATCAGCTCTGAACCTTGCCGAAAGAGGGCTAATCGGACAGTTCACAGGGCTATGGCCCTCCTCGAAAGGAGTAGAAGAATGGGTAAAGCGCAACTGGATTCCCCTGGTCGAAGAAGGAATAAAAAGTCACTTCGTGGGAAAGGGTTTTTTCGCGTTCGTGTTCGAAAATGCAGAGGATAGGAGCCTGATCTTCAGAAACGGGCCATATTTCATGGGCCCTGAAGGGCTGTACCTGAATAAATGGTCTCCCTACTTCGACCCATCCCAAGATGTACCTAAGGCGGTGCTAGTCTGGGTGCACCTATCACATCTTCCTCTTCGTTGTTGGAGCCAGAAATCGCTGCAATCCATAGGAAATGCTCTTGGAAAATACATAGATCAGGCCCCAAAGAAGGATCAATACTCTTGTGCGAGAATCTGCGTGGAGGTTGATCTAGAAATCGGGCTTCCCGAAGCCGTCAAGCTATCGGTGGCAGAATGGACGCACATTCAAGAACTAGATTACGAGCAACTTCCATTCAAATGTCGATATTGCCACGAATACGGACACTTCGCAAGATATTGTAAGAAGAAAAACGAGGAATCTACTGAGAAAGAAAAAGGAGAGCAATGGAAACAAGTTAAAAAAGCAGCAAACAATATGCGGAGCAACAAAAACAAAGGCAAGGAGATAGGGAGGAAAACAGGACAAGAAACGGAAAGCCAACAAAACGTTGGGAGCAAGGAAGGCACCAGCGCAGTGGAGGACAAGAACCCATTCGAATCTCTCACACCACGCACAGAAACCATGGAGAAGGAGCATGAAGATCCATCTCAGCACAAAGACAGTGAAATGCAAGATCCAGGTAACACATCTAACCCGAATCCAAGCAATATCACCTACCCTTCATATGCAGACATAATCAAGAAGAAAAAGAAAAAGACAGAATACGCCGGCTCATCGGATGATGAAGAAAGACCATCCAAGCGAGCGGGAAGGAGATCAAACAAAGAGGTAAGGGAAGAAGAATCAGAAAAGCAAAAAACCCTAGGAAGTCAAGCTACCTTAGAAATGACTCTCGGAGAAACATCAGGCCAAGGGCATCCAAGGGAGGAGGCCCCACACCAACAAGTTGTAAATGATGAACCTGAACTTGGTATCTTGGAACTGCAGGGGTCTGGGTAATCCCAACAAGGCAAAGGCCATCAAGGATCTAATGAAAATGGAACCCATAGACGTACTCATGCTCCAAGAGACCAAAATAGAAGGGGATACCCTTCTAAATTCTAGCACCTTTAAATGGAAATTTGACTCAGGGAAGGTAATCAGTGCAAGAGGATCAGCATGAGGGATAGGTACATTCTGGTCAAAGAACCTATTCACCCTTGGCAAAACACATGAGACTCAACACTGGATATATACAGAACTTTGGCATACAACAGGCAAAGTCAAATTAGATTTGTTCAATATGTATGTCCCGGTGCATTATGGGGAGAAAAATGAATGCTGGAAAACTCTAATAGAATACATAGAGCAATGCAGTCCCACAAATATAATCATAGGAGGAGATCTGAATATAATCTTAGATCCAAAAGAAAAGCGAGGAGGGTCCTACACAAGAGATCCCTTCCTCCTCACTGTGGAAAATCTAATCCAATCCTGGGATTTGGTAGACTTCAAACTGGTGAAAGGAACATATACTTGGACAGACAACAGAACAGGGGAACAGCACATTTCAGCAAGGTTAGATAGATTCCTCGCTAGCAGTGCTATTATGATGGATAATAGAATGGTCCTCTCCATGATCCTGCCAAAATTAACATCGGACCACAAACCAATTCTTCTGCACATAAAGGAGGAAGAAGACCTCGGCCCCCTCTCCTTTAGATTCAGCCCTCTCTGGGCCAAAAGAGAGGGGTTTCTTGATACGGTACAAACAACTTGGGAAATAGAAATCTCAGGCTCCCCAAGCTATGTATCGAAGAAAAAAATTAAGAATACCAAAAAGTCACTCAAAGAATGGATAAAGAAAGAAGTCAACACCCCCACCAACCAGAGGAAACCATACGGTTCCTTTAGAAATGAGGAGGAATTTTGGCGATTAAAATCTCATAGCCTGTGGCTCAAATCAGGAGACAGGAATACAACATATTTCCATAGACAGTACAGGCCGAGGATATCGAGAAATCACATCGCAGAAATTACTACCACCAATGGTCAGGCATGCAGAGGCTTCGAACAGATAAAGGAGGCAGCAGTAAACCATTTTCAGAATCTTCTCAGCGCCGGAAAAGATGGAAACGAGGAGGACATGGAAGAATTCCTTATCAATATACCCCAGCTAGTAAGCTTAGAAGACAAGGAATCTCTAATAAGGCCAGCTTCAGAAGAAGAAATAATAAACATAGCCTGGTCCATGGAGCCAGATAAATCCCCTGGCCCCGACGGATTCTCAATTCACTTTTCTAGAATATTCTGGGAGATAATCAAAACTGATCTGATGAGAATGGTCCAGGGCTTCATGAGGAAGGCAATAGTCGGAGGCGGCATAAACTCAACTTTTCTCGCTTTAATCCCACAGGAAAATAATCCAGGCACCTTTGACAGATATAGACCTATATCATTATGCAATTCATCATATAAGATCTTGGCCAAGTTGATGGAAAATAGAATCAAGCCACTTCTTCAAAAATTAATTACCCCAGCTCAAGAAGGCTTTGTGAAAGGTCGAAATATCCTGGACAACGTCATTCAAGTGCAGGAAGTACTGCATTCAAGTCAACTGTGTAGAGAACAAGGTATGTTAATCAAACTGGATATGTGCAATGCTTTTGACAGGGTAAATAGATTCTTTTTATATAGGGTTCTATCAGCTTTTGGCTTCAACCAGAATTTTATTGATATAATTAAAGCCTGCTTGGAAAATATATGGATAGCGCCAATGATAAACGGAAGACCTGCAAACTTTTTTCTAGCCACAAGGGGCCTGAGACAGGGGGGCCTCTCCAAGAATAGCATCAGCTTTCAAATCCATCCTTCAGAAATTTTGCAACATAACTGGCGCTCTAGTAAGTGAAAAGAAGAGTGCAGTGTATGGCTGGAACACAGAGCAACAAACAATAAGGAAAATAGTAGAAGATCTGGGATACATCTGGTATGCAGAATGGGAAAGAATTAAATATCTGGGACTACCCATAACTTTGGGCTCAAACATGAGCCACCTGTGGGACGAAGTAATAGTTAAATGCAAGAAAAGGATAAAAGCGTGGGGAGGCTTCTGGTTATCTACTGGAGGCAAACTTATATTGATCAAATCCGTTCTCTCAACGTTGGAAACATTCTAAGTGGCCCTGATGATGGTGCCCAAACACATCTCAGACGAAATTTCTAAATATATTCACAACTTTTTGTGGAACGAGGGGTGAGGGAACAACAATAGGTTTCATTTAATCAGATGGGAAATAGTTAAAAGGCCGATGGTGGAAGGAGGCCTTCAGGTGGGTGATCCTGGGCTAGCAAACGTGGCCTTGGGATGCAAACTGCTGTGGCAATTTTGTGAGGGGCCCAACCACCTGGTAAGCAAGATCCTTAAAGAGAAGTATTTAAAAAACCGATCCATAATGAGCTGCAAAACGGAAAAGCACCCCAAAGGCACGCAGGCCTGGAAGTTGTGTGTAAAAGGCATCGAATTCTTCAGAAGCGAATTATACAGAATTCCAGGCAACGAGAAGAATACGAACCTATGGAAAGATCGCGTAATGGGACATCAGCCACTAAAACAAAAAGCAGAGATCGTCGAGATCAGAGCTTGGCTTCGAGCAAGAGGAATTAAAAAAATAGAGGATATAACCGAATGGGACAACAAAGGCAACTGGCTGCGATGGAAATGGCCCAGAATTCCAGAACAACTAAAAAACCAGTTTGTTGTACTCAATGATGAAATTGTAGATTTTACACCAATTCATATTGATGAGGAGGATACCTGGGGATAGGGTAAGAAAGGAATATATACAGCAAAGCAGGGATACTATCAACTACAAAGCTAGCAAGATACACCACATGAGGGATCAGTCTGGAAGCAGATTTGGGACATCCCAAAAATCAACTTTTTCTTTTGGACCTTATTCCATAACAAAATTCTCGCAGGTGAAAACTTGAGAAAAAGGGGTATAGCAGGACCACACAGATGCATTTTATGTAAAAAAGAGCTAGAAACAGCAAGTCATCTGTTTATAACTTGTGATTTTGCGAAGGAGGTATGGTCTACTTTCTTGTCCGGACTAAACATGAGTGCCCCTCTCCAAAGCACAATAACCTCCATGTTCACATCTTGGAAAGAAAACTACCCTCATCAAATTGCCAACAAATCAATTTGGAACAAGGTATGGACAACTGTGCCTAAATATATTTGTTGGAAAATCTGGTTAGCCTGGAATGAGGCCATCTTCAACAACACTGAGCAACCAGCAATGA
>APFE031465324.1:82924-99078 GCA_000404065.3 Pinus taeda | reverse complement strand
AAAATTGAAGGCGACTAGAGTCATCTTTTGTTTTTTCTCGACTCTTTAAAATTGAAAAAGCAAGTTGTGTCAAAGCGTCTAAAATTTATTTTAATCAGAATAACATCACAAGTTCCTTCATTGATCTTAGAAATTAGTCTCCCTTCATCGCAAGTTCCTGTAGAATCGCTAGGAAATCTTTTGGATAGACTAAATATGTTTGAACAACCGTCAACATCCAGGACTGTGTCATCTGATGCAGCAGTAGCAGAACCTCCTGCTGCTACTCCAACAATGTTCGCTGGTGTACCATCTATCCCGACAAGTTATCAACAACAAGCCGGAGTCCAATCAGGGACTGTTTCAACGACATGGTCAGTTCCTATTTCTTCATCCGGATTCTCATCTGGTATTTCTAATGTTGAAACTCAACAAATTTATCTAGTGTGTCTTCAAAGGAAAATCTACCCTTTAAGTACTGGATTGCCACCATATGGGGGGCAGTATGCCTTTTCATTATTCCCTCCTGGAGAACAACCATATGGGAGTTTACAACAAAGTTCAGGTCAAACTGGAATTACATCTAGCGATTGGGTACCAATACTGCCTCAACAACCAAGGGTTGTATATTCAATACAACCAGTCCACCCTATGTCAAATATTCCCACTATACCGACTATGGTGACTGCATCGCAAGTACAAGCGCTACCTGTTGTATGTCAACCCCAACTTTCTCAGGTTGCAATACAACAACCTCTTGTCTCAGCGATTCAATCACAGCCTCAGGTTAGTGCCTCCTTATCTGGAGTGACTCAGGCTCAAACAGGTACTATGACTCCTCATCTTGGTCAATCATCCAGTATTGGACAATAGCAATTGGTCCAACAACCATGGCTGGTTCAAAATCAACAACCGCAATTCCAACAATCATATCAGGGACTTGAGCAACAAGTCTTTGTAAGTAATGGGCAACCGCATTTCCAAAGCGGTTATCAACAACCATACAATAATGGTTATGCCCATCAACCTTATCAAAGCTACCAGCATCAAATACATTATGCTGGTATGCAAAGACCCACTGCTCAGGCAATTCCATCTTATCTCGGGTATGCTTCGCCTAACCTGAATCAACAGTTGCCCTTTATAGCAACTCTAGAATTACCAGATCTAAACCGGTTGACGAATGATCCAATTGCTTATGCCACTTGGTGGCCGGTGATTCCACATAAACTTCTGTCAGATATTCCTAAATTTAATGGAAATCCAGGTGAAGACCCGTCGAATCATGTGATGACCTTTCATTTGTGGTGTTTATCAAACACTCTCAACGATGATTCGATCAGGTTTCGTCTTTTTCAGCGAATGTTAACTGTTCTGGCAACAAAATGGTATATCGAATTGCCTAGAGCTTCGTTTGATAACTTCAGTACCCTAGCCACAACCTTTTTAACCCATTTTCAATTACCCATAAGGTACAAAACGGGAACAGAGCTTCTTACCAATTTCAAACAAACGACAACCACTCACATATCCGATCATATTCATGAGTGGCGACGTCATCGTAGAATGGTAAAAACATATGTTCCTGATCAGCTATTGGCTGAATGGTTTATTAAGTCATTGTTACCTTCTATTACAGAAGATGTGCCAAAGGGAGGAGTCCTCACTGAAGAGCAAGTTATTGCTCGTGCACAATATCTAGACTTGAGCTATACTCGGTCTGGCACGCTCTACGATAAAATCCCTGATGCTCCTAGACCAGATTTTTCCGTTCCTCCCCCTCCTAAATCAAACAAAGACTCTCATGCCGACAATGGCGTGATAGGTACGACTAGCACGAAAACCATAAAGGCTATGTCAAAGAAAGCCCGTACGATTTCTAGTCAAAATGCAAATGACAAACTTCTTGCCTCGGAGGTTAATGCCATGTCGACTGACAAAGGAAAAGAACCAAAGAAACTAGGAGGCAAGAAGAAAAAGAAAGGGAAAAAGAAGAAACAAGAGGAGTCATCTCCTAAAAAATCTACTGCAAACCCTTCTTAGTATTCTTCCTTTGATGATGATATCTGGTAGTTGCACTATCCGATGATTGGCTAGCGATGCTTAATTATCTTTCCGGAGAGTTGATTGTTTGTCTTCTACTTTCTTATCATTCCATTTGTGCCTGTAGATTTATGATGGGCTATCCTTAGGTGTGTTCCTATCCTAATGGCTAGTGCCGACTTCCTGTAGTATTTGTATCTATATTTCAGATAAGCTTTGTAATAGTATGACATTTACTTTTGCTTGACCTATGATAATCCTTTCATTGTCTGCCTTACAACTTCTTATTTCAACTCTTAGACTTCTAAGAGTGTCTATTTTTTTAGGAGTGTCCTCCTCTTTCATTTTACCAACTGATTCTTCTTCAGCTCCCTGTTGGGTTCTGTTCATACCATGTTGGCTAGCTTTGCTTCTCATCCTTTCCTCCTTCCTTATGGTACTTTGATACCTGTAGATTTTCTTTTACATGCATACTAATGTTAGCCATCAATAATAAACATTCATCTGACACAAATTACTTCATCTCCTTGGTCTATATTAATCTTTAACCATCACATTTCAATCAATATGTAACCATGTTTAGTCAGTAAGCCTATAAACCCATACATTACAACATTATGCAGTCAACATAAAAGAAAACTTAACAGATCAGACATATTATGGATACCAATCAATCATCTAACATGTGCATGTGAGCCTCTCTAGGTCCAGTGTCTGAACGCGTTGCCCCGATACCACTTTTTAACTCACCCCATCCTAATCCCCACTAAATCACAGGTTAGAATGAGGTGGTTACTATGTTGACCCATGATCCAAGGTGTTGTTATGGAAATGGTGTCTAAAGATTTTGATCTTTCATCTACCTTAAAACCTTAACTAGACATCACCATTTTGACGATCTCGTGAAGACGATTTTGGTGACATAAAATTTTACCTCAATCTGACATTTTGATCAAGATATAAGACCATTTGAATTTATTTTGAATTAAATAACACCACATCATCAACCTTACCACGTGGCACCCACGTGGTTTCCATAGCCGACCTGTCGGCACCACCTAACAGGGCTATATTTGCCTTTGACCCATTCATAGACTTGGTCTTTGCTATCCCCAATTATATTTATATTTGCACCACTATGTGTATAACCTCTGACCACAAACACACACACACATATGTATATATATATGTGTGTGTGTGTGTGTATAATGACGGTTCATCAACTATCGATAATCCTCCCATTACTTGGGTTTGTCACCTAGACCCTTAACACTCTATCGCTCTTGCGAAATTCTCATGGAAATGTCCTTTGAGCTGACTTGACAAAGGGTCACTGACATATTGCTTGCTAACATAACTTTTCCCATTACCTAGGCTATATTACCCAACCCTTCACCCTTGCACATTCCAAGTTCGCTCTGGGGAAAATCGTCTAGGCCAACCTATCTTGTGGTTCCACCCCACACCAATACAATAGCAGCTAGGATCATGTGGAGGCCACTATATCCCAACCTTACATCACCTCTCTCTCTCTGAAGCATGCTTCACCTTGGAACTTTCAGGAATCCCTACTATACTCACATAGAAGTATGCCCTATCAAGGCCCCGATGGTATTGTTCAAATCCTATGCTGTGGAAGTCACGCTAACCCTTTTGTATGAGTTTAACCATGGCTTGATCATGGTGGTTTTATAAGAGTTTGGACTGTTGTTTTTCCATGGGACTGGAGAATCTAAGTAAGGGTTTTAGAATCTTCAACACAACCAACTCAATTGGCATAAAAAAGAACTTTGCGCAGTGGAATATATACAACAATAAATAAACTAGCACATAAATAGGCAACTTTTTACAAATTTTCAACAACACAACTTCGTTATATTATCAATCTATAATACAACAGTCTAGGGCTCCCATACTAGGTATCATGGCCCTTATACAATCACTAATACAAGAATACAAACTAGGGTTTGGTGTCAACAACTAGGACAACCAATCTACCCTAAACAAGATACAATTGACCTACTAGATGATGTAATGCACTACGCATTTCCACTTGGTCGTACCCTGGACACATATGCTAGTTTGTCTTCTCCCAGTTTGTAGCAACACCAATCTACCTCTATTAATGAATCTTGCTCCTTTAGGTCACTAAAAATGGCTCAATAATATGCCCTCTAGCTAATTATTCGTTCATCAATGAATCCAACACATAGGGTCTTCTTGTGAGTTGTTCACAACTCAGTTTCCCACCTGTTGCTCCTCAACACTTGGGGACTTCTTCCCTCTATTGCCTTTATATGTTGCTTTAATGAAGGCAAAATTAGGGCATGGAGGGCTGCTCACTATCATTATCAAACGTCCTTCTCCAATAGTGAACTTAGGAATGATTCGTAAGCCTACTTGGTTTCCCTTATTCCTCCAAGAAACAAAACTATAGGCTTCACTTCCTCTTCCCTTCTTACATTTGTCAAATTAATTCTCAACAAGTTGATCTAGGGCATCAAGAACACCTTTTTATTTCCCTCCAAACATAACTTTAGATGTCCAACCAAACTAAACTATTTATCCACTAGAAAACAACATCAACTCAAGAGGACAAACATACCTTATTCTGCAACCTTCTACTGCTCCCCTTGACTTCAACTTCTGTGAAATTTATGAGCCCTAAAGTCTACTCCAAAACCCTGTGTTCTCCTTATATTCAATCCATCACACCTGCGTTGGTCTTTCTATGTATGCGACCTAGAGTTTAGAGGCCTTCCATGTCTCTTGGCCCTCCCCAAGAGACAACCTTACCACCTGAAATCACACAAAAGTTCTATGGTGTGAACAAAAGAAGAAAACACCTCAAATTTTTCACAAGACTACCCATATTTCTCCTCCAAATCTTTCCCATGCCTTCTATCAAACTCAACCTTCAAGCTATCATAGAAATCACCCCAAACAAAAGTTTATTCCTCCTTTTCTTGAGCTCCATTGATCTACGGCCACTTAAGAGACATATATTGTGATGTTGTTGCACTTTGGATGTATAGAATGAGGTCTCACATGCCTATTATATATGTGTTTCTTAGGATGTAACGAAAAACCCTCCAAAGGGCATCTATAATTTCTAACCGATCTAATAATTTGGTTTCAAACCCACTAACATATATATAAATGTTCATATCTCTCATTCTACAAATCCTCTCTTGGTGTTCTTGGCAGCCCCTTGCTCCTTTAAGGGTGCTCTACCATCTCCAAGTGTCATGTCATGAAAACTCTCCTAGGTTTCAAACCCACAAGCTTGGGTGCAAATCCCACATCTTGAGTACTGAGCCCACAAAGCCCTTTTGTTTTTCCAATTCCTCCACAACCCTATACCCCATGGCTTGGAGTTCCTACCAAGCTACAAATCTCAACATGGACTTGCGCTACTGGTCCGACTCTTGTCCTTGGGGTTTTATGAGGCATGCACAGGTGCTACCCCTCTCAAGCTTACGACTAGATTACCCTTTTGAGTTATTGGTAGACACAATGTAAGATACAAAGCAAAGAGTTTTCCATATAGGCTAAGAACTTGCCGATTCAGTCCCTTGGAGTTCTGCAATCCCTTAGGTCCTTAATGTCATACCGAGAACAAAATGAGTTTGGCTCTTAGATCTACAGGTTTCCCTTGAGAAGAAAATAAGCATAGCAATCTTAGAAGCAAGTGGAAGGCATGCGGTGCCAAGAAGGCCACCAAGAAATCAACATTCATTGAAATAACATGGAAACCTTCTTTATAGTCCTATTAAAAGCATAAGCCAGATATATGATCACATAATAAACAATATTACAAGCCTACAAGCACTTCACTTAAAGGACAAAATTCCAGGCACGAATCACATAGTTGCATAACAAAGACTCATAAGCAAAATCATAAAATATTCAAGTAATTTAGTCAGTGAGACTCATGCAAAAATATCATGCAAGATATTATAGAGAACTTTCTTTATATTCAAAACTCTCAACTCGGAGCATTTTCATTTACAATTTAGAAAAGAAAGGCAACTGAAGGTGGGACTTTAATTTTCCACCTAACCTTAGACCTAGTATAGTTAGGATTACTTACAACAATCACCTCAGAGCCAGATCCATGATCTAATGGGAATTTCCTTTTCAGTAGCCTTGCAGAAAGCCTTCTTTAGGGCATAAAGGATAAGGAATTATGACAGTAGGTGGTTTATCAACTAGTCAAGCCCAATGAAATTCATGGTAAGGATGGTTTTTCAGTTGTGCAAAGCACTTTGAGAGTGGTTTATCAACTGACAACAAGCACCCATCTGCATGTGGTTTATCAGCCCTAGCAAGAACCCTACGTAGTTTATTAGTTGTGTCAAGCCCTCCATGAGTGGTTTATTAGCCCACAAAAAGCACTCAATCTCATGTCCTCTTGCTCTCCTGGTTACACTTCTTTCTCTTAGTGAAATCCCAGTCCTTCAGTTCATAGCATATTGTAACTTTGCTAATGAGCTCCACAAAGAAGAGGTCCAACCCCATATCGTTGTGCATTTTCCTTTTTATTATTTCCCCAAGGGTCTCTTCGTATTCCTCTTCTTTTATTTTCATTATTTTCACCATAAAATTTATTTAAGGTGCCCAAATAATCCCACATGGGCTCAATGGTCCTCTTCCCTCTTAGATCATGGATATGTGGTCCCACACTTTAGGCCATCACATTATTACATTATAAAAATCAGGGGAACAAGTACTAAGGGTGTCATAGTTTCCTCATTTATTTTATGGATTGAAAAATATTGCATGGTTAAGTGTTAAAGGAATTGGTTGATCACCAAACACACTATATTTTATGGGAAGGAGAGATGTTATAGGAACTATTTTTCTAAAAATAACAAGGACAAAGGAGGAAACCCAATAGGAAAACCAACATTGTCTAAGAACACATTGCGAAGAAATTTTGTAGTTGCTATGAGATGAGCGAGTTTAGGATGAGGCATATTGGATACTTCAATCCTTACCTTCACCTTAAGAATAGGAAGGGAAATTAACTAAGAAAGAGGCAACCCAGAATGCTTTATGCAACCAGATCATAAACAGAAGAAAAGATATATGAATGACTTGAAAATTAGCCTCTTCGAGGAGGAAACCTCCGTCACATCACATAAATTAACAATTCTTGGATGATATAAATGACAAGACCACCTTTGTATATATAGGAGTCTAATGGGTCACAATATAATTAGAGCCTAAATAACAATGATAATATAATGGCACAACAATAATAATAATGGGCTTCTATGGGGCACACCAATAACAATATGGGGGCTACATGGGTACAACAATAACAATAAGGGGCTACACTAACAATAATAATAAGGGGGCTACGCTAGTATCATAGGGACCTAACCTTCCCCTCTCCTTCAAAAAAGTGTTTTCCTCAACGCTTGAGTAGTTATGGATGCTTCTGTATAAAATTCTCATCTTCCCATGTGGAATTTCAACGGGTAAGTTCTTCCACTTAAGGCAATACTTTGGAATTGATCGATTCTGTAGTTGTTGGGTTCTTTTTTCCATGACTGCTTTAGGCTCCAATGTGATTTTTTCCTTCCTCCTCAAGTTATGGAAATATTGTTTGAACTGAGATCTTGTCACTGATAACCTTCTTTAAGCATGAAACATGGAAAACTGGGTGTACTTGAGAAGATGTAGGAAGCTCCAATTTGTATGCCATAGTACCAATATTTTGCAACACCTTGTAAGGACTATACAACTTGGGTGATAATTTATTATCCTTCTTAGCTTGCATGAGGGACTTTTGTTTGTATGGTTGTAGCTGTAAAAATACCTTGTCGCCTATGTCAAAGCTTCTTTCATTGCGATGCTTATATAGCTATTGTTTCATTCAATTATGCGGCAGATTGAGGCTATCCCTTAAAAGTTGGAGAATTTGTTGTTAATGCTTGATGTGATCTTCCATTACTTGAACCTTAGAATTTTGTCTTAAAGAATATGTGATGGATGGTGGAAGATATCCTTAAAGTGGCATAAATGGGGTCATTTTTGCTGTAGTATGGAAGAAAGTGTTATACCACCATTCAGCTAGAGGTAACCACTTGACCTATTGGGTTTGTTTATTAGATATAAAGCAATGAAGATATTCTTTTAAACATTTGTTCACTATCTCAATTTGTTTGTAAAATTGAGGATGATAAGATGAGCTATGAGCTAATTAAGTACTAAGACAAGAAAATAATTTCATCCAAAAATTTCCAGTGAAAATGGGATCTCTGTCACTGACAATAATATTTGGGTTTCCATGTAGCTTTTTAATTATTTCCATAAATGCAGTAGAAATTGTATTGGCTTTAAAAGGATGGGAGAATGCACAAAATTGTGCATACTTGGTAAGTATATCAACTACCACCATGATGACATTCTTTCCTTCGGACTTGGGTAAATTTGTGATAAAATCCATTAAGATCTCTTCCCAATGCTGACTTGGAATGACTGAAGGTTATAACAGGTTGGGGGTCTTAATTGTTTCAACTTTATTTTGTTGGCAAACCAAACATTCTGCCACAAACTTTTGAATATCATATTTAAGGCCATCCCCAAAAAAATATCCTTCTTGACCTTGTTATATGTTTTTAAAAATCCTAAGTGCCCTCCTAAAGGAGAAGTGTGCAATTCCAAAAGAATATTTTATTTGAGTTGGGAATTCTTATCTAGATATAAGCGATCTTTGTACCACAATGAGTCATTTTTCAAAATAAATGTATACGATATATTGGGATCTTGTTCCATCTTTTGAATGAGTGTCCACACCTCTTCGTCATTCTTCCATTCCTCCCTTGCTTCGGTTATCTAGTTGGGTTGGATAATCAAAATTGCATAGAGAAATGCTTCCACACCCTCATCCCTTCTTGAGAGTTCATCTGCAACAACATTTTGATTCCCTTTATAGTAGATGATTTCAAAGTCATAATCCAACATCTTAGTGATCCATTTTTGCTGCTCTTCTGAAGATAATCTGTGTTCCAAAAAGTATTTAAGACTATCATGATCCATTTCTACCTTGAAGTGTCTTCCCATTAAGTAAGGGCGCCATTGCTTCTGGACATGTAGTTGATGAGCCTCATCATTGGGTAATTATATGGACCTTAATTCACCTCCTAGCTTAGTCAGACCAACTATTCTCACAACTCGTTGCATACTTTTGATTATATTTTACTTATGAGATGAATTAGAGTTGGATATTTTGCTTTGTGACCTAATGTGCATGTAATGCAGGATTAAAGGATAAAAGAAAGGAATTTTAGCAAAGACCTTGGTCAAAACTCAAGTGGGACAAGGGAGAGGAATTATAGGAGGGAAATCCTCCTCATTTATTACCCCTCCATTCGAATATTCCTCCATCAGCTTGGATTGCAACCAGCCAAATCATGAGGACTAGAAGGCAGTCGAGCAAGTGAAAGTCAAAGCACCAATTTATCTTGAGCTTGGGAGCCGAGCCTCCCTAATTTTAAGGAAGTCGTTGGAGACTTTAGTCGTATAAGTAGAGAGGCCTAAGACATCAATAGGATTCAAATTTTTGATTGTAAACCTTTACTTTATTTTCAAGCTGCAAGACTTGTGACAGTTGTTGATGTAATCCATTGTTTTTGATAATAAGTGTTTTGAGCCAACAGTGAGTTAACTTAGAGGGCTGAAGCTCTTGTGTTAGGGCCAACCCTAGTAGTTAAGGCTAATCTTTATTGTACATGTATGTTAGCGTAGATTCATGGTTTAATTGTTCATTTGCTTAAGTATCTGCATTTCCATTACAACAGGGTAGCGCATAGATTCATGGTTTAATCGTTCATTTGCTTAAGTAGCTACATTTCCATTACAACAGTATAGCGTAGATTGGTTATGTTTTAATTTGATTCCATTTGTGCCTTTTTCTTCAGTTAGCAGGTTAGCAAGGATCATACCCGTAGATTGCCTTTCACAACAACCCTGACCAACCACTGTAAACCGCGTGTCGCATAGCTTTTTTGTATTCAATTCAACGTTTGACTTTATGCACTCCAAATCTCCACTGTTGATCTATCTAGCTTGATCCAATGACTATCACGTGGTCTCAATACTTTATGCATTCCAAATCTCCACCGTCGATCTGTCTAGCTTGATCCAATGACTATCACGCAATCTCACGCAGATTCTTGCATGACTGATATCTGCCTAAGAGCACGCGAGAAAAGTGGTTTTCTCATGCTACGTGTCACGCAGTTAGGCTAATCACTTAAAATTTTGGAATTCTATTTACAGCCTTGAGGGTGCATGAGAAACTGCTTACTACCTACGGAAACCTGCTCCATCATTCCGCACATTTTTTAACCCTTCTGTTACCACGTGACTTGATGTGATCCACCCATCTATTCACTTCATCTCCGCGATAAGATCTCTGCCATTCATCTCCTATTTAACCTTGTTCGTCCATCTATTCACTTAACCTACACGATAAGATCTCCACTACTCATCTTCTGTTAGTTTTATTCGTTCATCTATTCACTAAATTGCCCGCGATAAGATCTCCACCACTCATCTTTCGTTAACCCTGTTCATTCATCTATTCACTAAATTGCCCGCGATAAGATCTCTGCCATTCATCTTCTGATTAGTCATGTTCATCCATCTCTTGACTTAACCTCCCGTGATAAAATCTTCGTCATTCATTTTCCGATTAGTCTTATTCATCCATCTATTCACTTAACCTCCTGCAATGAGATCTCTGCCATTCATCTTCCGTTAGTCTTATTCATCTATCTATTCACGTAATATTCTATGATAAGATCTCCGTCGCTCATCTCTTATTAATATTGTTCCTGATTGATCCAACGATTCCTATGCACTTCTGCTTCGTTACATCCTCCTTTCACTGATTTCGATCTTCGCTCGCTCTTCCGCTTGACTCCTTGCATGCTTTATTTTACCAAAACACCAAAAACGTGAAAACATACTTATTTTAGTTTCCTTGCTTACACATTAGTTTGGTTTGATCACTTTACTTCTATAACATAGATAACAACATTAAGTTAGTGTTGATTTAGCAATTCTTCTTAGTTTAGCTGTTTAAATTGTTAATTACGATATGGTGTGATTTAGCATTACATGTTGTTTTCTTCATTACCGCAGTAGATTAGCTCTCTTAGAATAGATTTGTTCTTCTTCCATCAAAGAATCAAGCTTCTTCTGACTCTATAGAAGTTTGGCTTGGAATCCCTGGGGTCCCTTGCCAGATGAATAAGTGACAAGAGGCAGGACCTTCACTTCTACTTGTGCATATAGCACTGTCACCTCCAAGTTTGTACGAACCTTGGGTTGATAAGTAAAATTGGCAGCCTAGGAGTTGTAGCATCCTTGTTGCAATACTGGCGCTCATCACTTTTTGGCACCGTTGTCGGGGAGGTGTCAAAGTAGAATGTGATTACTGCTTTCTTTTCTTCTATTTCTAGTCTTCATCTTTCTTCCATTAGTTTATTTCTACAAAAGTAATCTAGTAGCTTCCTTGCTTTCATTTGCAATTATCTGCTTTCCTTTCCATTCTATAAGTAGAATTTCAATTCAGCAAGTAACTTTTCTTTCTGTTAGTAGTTTTTATTCAGTTAGTAATTTCATTCTGCTTTCTTTTCCATTCTACAAGTAGAATTTCAATTCAGCAAGTAGTTTCTTTCTGTTAGTGGTTTTCATTCAATCAACAATTTCATTTCTGCAAAGTACTTTATTGCTAAAAAATCTTCCAAAAACCAACCCAAAAACATTTCCTTTCATGCCTCGTAGGAGTAGGGAAAATTTAGGAAAATTCTTGCCAAATACCCTCACTGCATCCAACAGCCAACCTTCTCTCTTCTTCGGTGGCTGTGAACTGGAGGAACCTTTAGGTGAGCAACCAAACATATTTGAAGAACCTATAGGGGAAGAAGAAGAAGAAGAACCCATTCCTACTGAACCAATGGCTGAAAACCGAAATGACATAGGGAATAGAGAGAGAGTTGAGGGTGCCTTCCCCATCAGGGAAACCAATGGGGACACTAAGATGAAGAATATAAGCCCCTCTGCCCTACCTCATTTCCATGGCTTGACCATAGAGGACCTTGACACTTTCCTATTTGAGTTTGTTGTTATATGCCGAACCTATGACTATACAAATGATGAGCAAAAGTTAAAGTTGTTTCCATCTACCCTCAAGGATGCAGCATTGCACTGTTTCATGGGTTTACCCGGAGATAGCATCACAACTTGAGCTTAGATGCAACAGAATTTTAGTAACAAATATAGGGACTATTATAGGTCAAAGGATACTAAAGAAGAGATTTTCAGGATGACCATGGGCTAGGATGAATCCTTAGAAGACTATGAAGAAAGATTCTAGCTCAGTTACAAAAGGGCCAGGTGCACACTTGACCCTGAGTCACTAAAGTTGGTCTTGGTCAGAGGAGTAAGGGAAGATCTTTTGGATACCTTACATTTGTTATCAGGAGGGGATATCTACCAATTACCCTATGAGGATATCAAGACTGTCTTTAGAAACCATTCTAGGATAACCAAGAAAAAGGGTAGGGGTAGTCAACCTATGGCCAATGCATCATCTTCCAACTCATCCATCAAGGGTGAAATTGGAAATATGCTGGAAGATTTAAAAAGTGAGATTCTGCAAACCCTTGCCTTGCAATTGGACACCATGAACATCAAAAGGAAACAAGAGGGAGCAGAGAGAGCCTTGGCCATCTTTTGTCCTAGATGCACCAGGAGGTATCCTAGGAACGAAAGTCCATTGAACTGTATTGAGATTTGCTCGGTCTATGAAGAAAACCACTCCATAGACAAGTGCCCTTCTTTACTCTGACTCAAAGCTGTATATCAAGGAGCTGAAGGGGTCACTGGGAAAGTTTGCTACATCAACCAAAGGAGACCTCTTGGGCCTAGACCATACCAGTAGGGTATGCAAGGGTCATCCCATGCGTATTACAACCCCAACCAAATCACAACTATACCTTCTTGGGGACCCCATGTTCATCCATCTTGGTCTACAACCCCTCCTTGGTCCTATGCATCTTAGTATCATTACCAGCCAGCCAGCCATCCAGTCATTTCAACCTTACATGCCACCACAACCTTAGTGGAATACCCCACACTAAGGGTGGAGGCCCCGATACAACAATGCTCCATCTCTATTGCCTCCACCACCTACCCAACTACAACTCCTACACTCTGCTCCACCCAAGCAACCCCAGATGCCTGCCCAGCCAAATCTGAACCCAAAAAACAAGCAGGCTCAACAAGTATATAGTGGAGAGACATCATACCCAACTTATGCTGTAGAAATCTAGGAAAATACTCCCGAATAACCAACCTCCCTCTCCACATAGGGAGGTTGAGGAAGAACAAGAGGAAAGAAACCTTAAAGTAAATCTACCATTTCTTGAGAGATTATCTCAACCACTCCAGCCTACCCCAGAAGAAACTGAAGTTTTGGAAGAATTGAAAAATCTATGTGTAAATATCCCCCTTCTCCAAGCAATAAAAGATGCTCCCATTTACAATAAGTTGATTAAGGAGAAGTGCTTCAAGCATCCAGGAAGAATAAAAAGGGATGCCCCTACCATTAATGTCATTGGGGAGCTGTCTGACTTAATGCTGGGGCAGGGAATATGTCCAAAATATTTGGACCCTAGAAGCCCTGTAGTAGATGTGCACATCAATGGCACCATTGTCCCACACACTTTGATTGATCTTGGGGCTGCCATTAATGTGATGACCAAGGAAATCATGCTCAAGATGAACCTCCAAGGGTCATTGAGGAAGACCACAAAAGTTCTGCAACTTGCAGATCATTCCACAGTCACCTGTGATGGAATTGTGGAGGATGTGATGGTAGCCATTGACTCTTGGGAGTACCCTGCAGATTTCCTAGTTCTCCAGCCTAAGGCTAAGCTTACTGGTTACCGCTTCATCCTTGGGAGGCCATGGTTGGCCACAATTGATGCTTACATTAGCTGCAAAGTTGGGAATATGTCCATCAAGAATGTGCATATGTCTAAGCAGTTAGTCCTATACCCTCCTGCTCAACCTTCTCTAGAGCATGATTTACCTTTATGGTTGGAGGAGGAGGAAGAAGATGAGGCTTATTCAGTCCAACTTTATGCTTTGGAAGCAACCATAGGAGAAGGACAACAAGATGAGGATGACTTAATTGAACACCTGCTCCAAAGTCCAACTCCTAGTTCATTACCATTAGAAGAAGAAGTAAGGGAAACCTAGAATAATCATCCAATTGAATTATGCCTCGCCAATTCCAACCCACTCCATGTCAAAACCATAGAATTTGGCCTAGAGAAAACTTTGAAAATTAATCCATCTCTTTATGCTCTCGAAGAGGAAAAGATATGCAACATGTTGAGAGAAAACCTAGAAGACTTCGCCTAGATTTACAAGGAAATGAAGGGAGTACACCCCTCAGTGTGTACTCGCCACATATACATCAAAGAAGGTTTCAAGCCAGTCAGGCAACCACAAAGGAGGATGAATCCAAATCTTAAAGATATAGTCAAAGAGGAATTGCAAAAACTTCTAGATGCAAGATTCATTTACCCTATCTCTGATAGTGAGTGGGTCTCTCATTTAGTGTTAGTTCCCAAGAAAAATTGTAAGTGGAGTATTTGTGTCGATTACAGGGAGTTGAACAAAGCCACAAAGAAGGATCATTTTCCCCTACCCTTCGTTGACCAAGTGCTAGATGGCCTGGCAGGGAAGAAGTTCTTTTTTTTCCTATATGGATTCAATGGGTACATCCAAATCCAAATCTGCCGAGAAGACTAGGATAAGACCACATTCACCTGTCCTTGTGGTAATTTTGCCTACAGGGTCCTTCCTTTGGTCTTGAGTATTTTTGCTGAATTACTGCATGATGCGGTGAAAATTTATATGGATGATTCTACACCTTATGGTTGTGATTTTCAAGAAGCCTTGACTAACCTAGGAAAAGTATTGCACAAATGCATTGAAATGAACCTATCTCTCAGTTCAGAAAAATGTGAATTGTTAATGACTGAAGGGATTGTGCTAGGTCATTCAATATCTCAGCAAGGACCGCAGGTGGAACCAAACAAAATATCAATCATCCAAAGGGTCCTACCTCCTCAAAAGCAGAGGGATGTCAGGAGCTTCTTGGGGTTAGCTGGATACTACCAAAGGCTCATAAATGACTTCAGCAAGTTTGCCTCTCCTTTATTTGGGTTGTTGGCCAAAGATTCTGAGTTTATATGGTCAAAAAGCTACCAAGAGGCCCTAGGCATTTTAAAGGGTAAGTTAATCACTACACCAATTCTTTGAGGCCCAAATTGGTCCCTCCCTTTTCATATTCATGTTGATGCCACACACAAAGCCATAGGAGCAGCCTTAGGTCAGGTAGAGGATAAATTTCCCTATGCCATCTATTTTATCGGTAAGAACCTGTCAAAGGTTGAGCTAAATTATACTGTGACCGAAAAGGAACTCCTGGCTGTTGTGCATTCATTAAACAAATTTAGGCATTACATTATAGGCTATCAGACATTTTTGCATAATGACCATGTTGCAATCAAATATTTAATGAACAAACTAGATGTGAATGCTAGAACTAGCATTTGCACCAGACGTTGCAAAGAAAACACCGTAAGGCAATAGATAACATATAACACTATGTAAAGCAATCGATAACATATAACACTATATAAAGCAATCGATAACATATAACACTAATTAACGCTTCTTTGCCCCACCACCTCCGAGCTGGCACCCGCTGTGCTGGCAACCAACACCTGCGCAATTTCAAACGATCCCTCGCGCCAAACATTCATTTGCTCCATTCGCACAACCGGAACAGGTCCTCTCGAGCATTCATTTCTCCTGTTCACGGTGCTTGCTCACCTCGTAGGTCCACTCGTGGTGATGAATCCCGGCAGGCTGGGCCTTAGGCGTAAGGTAAATTATACTCTGTGAACAATGACATCCACCATTTTGGCGGGCGCCCGGAAGGCCCATGCATACGAATCCCACCCCGTGCTGCTATAAATTGTTTGCATTGGCAGCTCCCAGCGTCTGGGGAAACAGATACATTCAAGGTCTCC
>APFE031465324.1:53444-79510 GCA_000404065.3 Pinus taeda | reverse complement strand
GAAATTGCAATAGTAAATGGTTTAATCAAACAGTCAGAAATATGGCAATGAATCAAAATCAATGAAAACTACAGCTCCGAGCCACAAGATTAAAGATTTCTATGAAACAAAGATATCAGAAATTGCAATATTAAATGGTTTAATCAAAGAGTCAGAAATATGGCAATGAATCAAAAAAATATGTCCAAGCAAATATCAGTGGGAAAAAACCACTCAAGGTTATACATCAAATCCTTGAAGAAAATAAGTAAAATTTCATGCTGGAACACATTTTCCCTTTTAATTTTCATTCATCCAGACCAATTTTGAACCAGAATTGAAAAATAATTAATGCAGAACATGAAAAAAATAAAAAAAATTGCATGGGAGAAAACGCAACTAAATTTGCATGGGGAGAAAACACAACTACTTTTCGTGTGACATCAATATCTATTGTAAGCTGTGCATAATCATGTCTCACATAACTAAATATCAGGTATCTACAAATTTTACAACTAAAAATGAAAGGTATCACGTTTACATTTTCTAAAAATATTTTATAAGGGAACAAATTACACAATCTCCCATATCTATGTAGTTGGGACCCTGATATATGTAAGATCTTGAGCCTGCCAAACTTCAGGGCCTGCTCATATCTAGAGGGTTTAAAACTGTTCTTTTCTTATGCCCAAAACTGGGGTGGACATGTTTCTGTGCTTAATATACAACAAACAATATATGATTTCAGCTTAAGCCATATAATAGCATGAAGGCAAGTGATCAAAGTTCCAGCCTTCCCATTTATAGTGGTTACTTGTATCATGTTGATGCAAACTTGGAACCCCGACGTTACCCTATAATTACAGGAGTATGGGATCCATGTTAAAGATGAATTTATTGTATTGGGTTAATGCTGAGTTGGGGGCCATGCTAAAATAGGTACTGTATATTTATTAAGTTGGGTGTTAGGGTTCAAAACTCATTACACATCAGATAAATATTAAAAACTCGTCCAAAAGCCCAAACAAGAAGATTCAATCCGTAACATATGCAATAGCAAATTCATCCAATAATCTACACAGGAGAATGCGACTGTGAAAACATATACCCACCATAGCACACAAACTATCTATAACCTGATACCATCAATCACAAAATCCATGAAGAGATGGCATATCTGCAACTGAAAATTAAAATAGCAGAGAAAAATTCTTTTAGTTCTTTTCATGTTCCTAAATGCCCCTTACACAGGTGAAGGCCTAATCTCTGAAAGCCTAAGGTGAAAGCCTAATCTCTGAAAACAACCTTAATATTAGATAACACAAGAACACCGAACATACCTCTGTCAAAAACTGTGAAGATATATTGTTGAATCAATGTCTTTGTTTTAAGTTCTGGTCAATGAAAATTTGTGAGATTATCCTTTCCCAGCTTCGAACCAGATCCCCATTCTCTACTAGTGAATTTAATGTAGATTGATTCCTGCCATCCATTCCAAAGAAACTTTGTTCTATTCACAGTAAACAATGTCTCCTCCAATAGCAATATGTTCCTCCAACAACATTCAATGGCTGCAATTTCTAATGGGTAGTACAGAAAATTCTCAGCCGATTTCAACTATGCCACACAACGACTTGATGCTTTTCAACAAGTAAAAAATACACAGATTTACAAGAAATCATTCCTCACATATCTATAATCCACACTCTGATACCAAAAAATGATGCCAATACTCCATGGCAGGGCAAGGTCATGGATGAGGGAAACCCTAATTTTACATGTTCCATCCCCAAATCCACATTGCACCCACAAAGACATTATATTCTCAACAATCGAGACACTTGCCTCACAACCAATATTTGACTTGCCTGCTACGCTGACCCTGCAACCACTTTGGTTGTTCCTCGACTCTCTGTAACGATAATTCGGCCTTTTTTTTCCCGAATCAGTCAAATGCCTAACTCCAACGTTTATCACTGATAACATAGACGAGTTTGCAGGCTCTAATCATTGAGTGAGCAATGCCATTTCTTACCGTCTATTGTCCGACATCTTCCAAGTTCTATATCCATGTTGCCAGCGAATCCCATGTGGAACGAACTCCATGGCGCGAATGCCATAACATAAAATGCATGTCCCGTTTCCATTCCGCCCGTGTCTCTTCCGCTTGCCATTGATCTAACGCTTGAAATTTGTTTAATCGTCTAACATCTAATTGTGTGGTGCACAAAATGACAGGTAGGCAATGAGGGAAGTTGATTTCAGAGGGAAACGCCTTACGGCGTAATAACAAAGATACCAAATCAATCTTGAACTTCTACGTCGTGGATAATGCATAATTTGGATGATATATTCTATGCTTAATTGTTGTTTCCCTCTTTGTATTATAGGAATGAAATGAATTTAGAAATAGGTGATAGGATTTTTTTGTTAGAGGAATTGGGTATTGGATTGCGCTCATACTATGTAATATATGGAGAAGATTCAGACTACTACCGTCCTGACTTTCGAGTGAAACCACATATACTACAACATACTTTATCATAAAATATTTATTTTCAACCAACCTTTAAAATTCAGAAATGAAAGAACTTAGTCATCAAGATTGTCATGAGCCTAGTAGTCCATATGCTGTTTACAAATGCATGGTCTCCTTGCATTGAATATTTACATATGATATCACTGTTGCTGTATGACCATTTCAATATACAAAGTAATAATAACAAAGATACCAAATCAATCCTGGACTTCTACATCATGGGCAATTCATAATTTGGATGACATATTCAATGCTGAATTGCTGCTTTTCTACCAGAACCTTGATCCTACGTAAGATATGAATGAAATGAATTTAGAAAAAAGGTGCTAAAATCTCCTCTCGCTTTAACAATCACTATAAAGTATCTACAAGGTTTATGGAGACTGGCATCGGTTTTCCTTCTAGGAAGGACTTGAAGAGTATGAAGGCCTTTTCAGGTTCATGCAATGGAACCTCATGGCCTGCTCCTCTGATTGTTACAAATGTTAGCCCTTCGTATACTTGAGTCCATCCTCCCACCTGGCATCACAGACAACTGTCAACATTCATACTGATACGAGCAAAGATTCTGTTGAAATTCGAGAGTTATCTCTACCATCATTGAACGTTGCCAATTTCTATTTCTCATGCCTACTAGAACACATAGCACTCATGCGTACATCAAATCCATACGGTCGATGCAGGCTATTTTTTTCAATTTTTGTGCAGATCTCTTTCTGAGGTGATTTTGATTAATCATGCCACTATTAGCTTGATAGGATATGGAGGCTTCCTTGTAAGCTTTGAATAAAGAATGAAAAGTTGATTTTGAAAGAGAAATTACTTATGTATCTGTGAAATTGTTTTATGCTTCCCCTGTTTATTTTCAGTTGTGTGATTAATGCTAAGGTCTAAAATTAATTTGTACATTAATTAAATTCAACAATTTATCTGTTTAATTGAGATCATATGGACAGCAGTCGCCTAGGGGCTGGAAAATTTTACACATAGCTTGGGGGTTCCATGGATTGGCATCGTGTGAGTTCTCATCCTTGTGGTGGATCATTATGGTTGTTGCTGGGCCATCATAAGAGATGTGAGCAGAGTTCATCATTGTTAGAAATTGCTCCAAGGAAATTGTAGGTGTGAAAGCTAGTGTGGTTGTGGCCTTAGAACAGGTGAAAGCATGGACGTTCCAACTTGAGGCTTGTTTTAGGGAAACCAACAAGACCAAGGATTGCTTCTACGTGGAGAAGCAAAGCACATATTGGGTTTACGAGATTGGAAGTAAAACCCCAAAAGTGCACTAAATATTTTAGGGGTGAAAATTCTCTTAATTGAACACGAACCTCTCTACTATTTTTTACGTGTTTGTTCAAATTCACAGTGATGCCAATTTGTCCACACGGGAGATATTTCAGAAGGGCTCTGTGAATCATGGGACGATGGAAGAATCTCAGGGAGAGACAAAAGCAGCCAACCAGGGAGGTCCAATGGTCGGCTTCAAATTATTTTATTTTCAGTTTTATAATCAGGGTATGTTTTCTTTGTTTCTCTAACATCTGCAAGTTTTGGAGCAGGAAAACACTATTATTTTTGGAATTCCAAATGTATGGAATAACTCAGTTATGATTCTCTTCCTAATAATAATAGTTGAAATAGGATTATACCGAATCTGTATAAGTAAAGCCGCAACTAGTTTTTTATCAATATTATCATAGGCCCTTCATTGAAGGGATCTCGGCATCACAATAACAGGACTGATATAATGTCCTTTTTTGTTATGTTTATGGGACAGATATATATGAACAAAATCAGATCCACTGGTATTATACAAGACAATTTATGTGCACAACCAAAGGATGTTAGACAGTACAGACAAATCCAAATGCAAGAAGTGACATATCAAAAAAAAAAATGTTGCATAAGGAACATGATACTCATGTAACAGCTGAGAGAAATTATATCAGAATGTATATTATGCATCAGCAGAATGTAATGGATTCATCATGCTAATGAAGAAATTGCGATTTTTTCCAAGGAAAAAAAAACTAGTTTTTGATCAATACAAATCATTGCTCTTAAAATAAAAGCATTGGTTTTAATGTTAAAAAAAAGCTAACCTGGGTAGCTTTTTTAGGCCATCCTTGTCTTCAATTTTTGTGTTGTGCCTTAAACGGTATTTTTTATCAACGAGGCAATATGATAACTTGGATCCTCTTAATTTTAAGTCAAAAAATGTATATGGTTAAGAAACATGACAAGGTTGAACAAGTGTTTGATAACTGGGACTCAAAATGCCTCATTTCTTGTCATCTATCATAGAATCTGGAAAAACAAGAACCCTGAGTTATGAATAATCCAGCGCTGTGATTGATTTTTTGAGCTTTAAAGTCGATTCAGAAATGGGCAAAACCCTGAGTAGCATTGTTCCACCATGCACAGAACTATGATAATAATTTTTAAAAAAATAAGAAGAAGAAAATGAAGATCACCAGAACCAAGCTGAAACTTTCGCCGGAAAGGGCAGTGTTTTGAGTGCCCCTTATCCTACGCTGGTTGAACCTACCATTTTTTAAGATCTAGGACACCTTTGGATAATGAATATATTTAGGAAAAACTAACTGCATTGCCCAATGTCACACTAGAACAACACTAGGTTGCTACAAATATCATGAGCAAAGGCTCTTCCACTAAGTGAATACCTTAGCGTTACTCTTCTCAAATTTAGTAAAAGTACAGGGCTAGAACAGTGATCAATTCCTTCATTGTTCCACAAACCATAGTATTATACCAGTATTAAATACCTCAACTAACTAATCATCTTATTCTCTGACAAATACATTTTATTAAGAATTAAACCTCAATCAGCATCACAACAGAGAATGTCACCTACCCAAAGAAGTGAGGAACGAGGACCGGTATTGTGACAATCCAATAAAGACAAGAAAAGGGAAAGCGGTGAGAGATTTTGCAATTTAGAAATTAAAAAAATAAACCCTATTGCCATTTATGCATTTTGACAATCCAATAAAGACAAGAAAAGGGAAAGCGGTGAGAGATTTTGCAATTTAGAAATTAAAAAAATAAACCCTATCGCCATTTATGCATTTTGCGATGCAGAAACATTATGTTGCCTCTTCCTGAAGAAACACAATGTTACACTCAATGTTCAACATTTCACTATGTAGATGGAAATCCAACTACTTCTTCATTAGAAGAACCACTGTGTGGGCAGCAATACTGCGATTCTCGCCAAGACTGTCAACTTTCTAATGAGTCTTAGCTTTGACATTTAATATAGAAGAATAAGGCCCGAGCAATGCACAAAGGTTTGTTATTATAGCTTCCTTATGGGGACTTAGTTTCGGCCTTTGCAAAATCAATGTTGCATCCAAGTTGCCAAGCTCATAACCTGCCTCATGCATAAGTCTAACCTGTACAGAGGATAAGAACAAGTTACAGACATACAACATATATTTGTGAAGCTGCTTGGCAAGTGCCCATCAAGTATAACTAACAATGAGATGCAGAATGTTTTATAAAAGCAACTAAAATAGTTACATCCCCTTCATTTACAAAAGGGGATGAAGATGAAAATACTTCAATTAGTCCATGGAACAAGGAATGCCAAAGCAGTATCCACTTACTACAAACACCAGGTAGGTTGCCATCATCTTCTTCATGTCTATGTCTAACCAAACAACGGTAATGTTAATAGAACAATGGTGAGCATCATAACAAATGCATTGCCCTACAGGCAGCCATTGCATTTTCATGCCCTTAGAGATAAGAGAAAGATGACTCACCTGCCCATTGTTATACCAAGGATGCCAGTGAGTAACCGTGCGAAGCTTAAGCACATTTATAGAATTTCTGGTAGAGGTTACAGGAATCACTGCATCAGTATCTCCATTGCAAACCAACAAACAACAAGATTAGTCTTTTTGAGCAGACTCAAGATAGAAGACAAAAGCAAAAATACCAACAAGAAGTTTTCTGTGCCATGTTCTGATTAAAGAAATGACATGCATAGTGAGTGGTGACCTGAACATCCAAATGCGTAGTCCAACTTTTATAAGCTCTCGGTAAATTGATAGCACAGATCTAGGAGAGTCTCCCCAATTTTCACCAACTGTATCACTGTATATAGGAAAGCAAACAGACCAGATTAGTGAATGAACGCTATTACAGATAATGGAAAAGCAACAAGACAAGATCAGAGACACAATACGACTACAAACCTGCAAGTCGTCCATTCATAAGGAATTCCTGTAACATTGGCGTGAAGAGCCTTTTGTACCTCAGGTAGATTGAAGTAAATTTTGGAATATTTTTTAGTGCAAGGGTCATATCCCCCAAACAGATGCCTCCAATACTGCCAAGCAAATGAATCTGTGAGAGCGAGGATATAATGTAATAGTAGTTCTGAGAGTGTTTGCCAGTCAGATTTGAGGGCTTAAATTAAATTGCTATAAAATGTCTGTCCCTTTTCCATTCCGCTCGTGTCTCTTCCCCTTGCCATTGATCCAACTATTGAAATTTGTTTAATCATCTAACATCTAATCGTGTGGTACACAAAATGACAAATAGGCAATGAGGGAAGTTGATTTCAGAGGGAAATGCCTTACGGCGTAATTATAAGATGGTTGCTTTTATTACACTAGTTTGATCTAACTATTGTTGATAAGCCTAGTAAGGAAAATGTTGTAGCAGACTTTCTATCTAGGATGAATCTGCCTGCAAGTGAAGAAGAAATGGTGGATCACCAGTTACCAGAGGAGCATTTGTTTTCTATTTCAATTCTCTCCCCATGGTTTGCTGATATAGCAAACTATTTGGTATCAACACAGTTCCCACCAAACTTTGCCTCCAAAGAAAAGAGAAAGGTAGTCAAGAAAAGCGCCCCCTTCACCTGGATTGGGGGAAATATTTTCAAACTTGGCCCATATGAAATCTTGAGAACGTGTGTAAGGGAAGAGGAAGTTTTTGACATCCTTCTGACCTGTCATGATGGGCCTTGTGGAGGTCACTTTGTAGCAAAGATGACAACATTCAAAGTGTTAAAAGTAGGCTATTATTGACCCACTCTTCATTAGGATGTGAAGAAGTACATTAGTCAGTGTGATCGGTGCCAGAGGATGGGAAAGCCTACTCCAAGAGATGAAATGCCCCTACAACCTCAAGTGACTTTCGAGCCATTTGACAAGTGGAGCATGGACTTCATTGGGCCTATCAACCCTCCTTCAAAGCAAAAACAACACATTATTGTGTTCATTGATTGTTTGACTAAGTGGGATGAAACCAAGGTGATTAAGGCAACAACAGAAGAGAAGGTGGCTGAGTTCCTAAGGGGGAATGTATTCTACAAATTTGGGCACCCTAGAGAGCTAGTCACAGACCAAGGCAACTAGTTTACCTCCAACATGATTGAAGAACTACTCAGCCATCACAAAATCAAGCATATGACCTCCACTCCCTATCATCCACAAGCTAATGGACAAGTGGAGTTGACCAACAGGGCACTGGAGAGCATCTTAACCAAGGTAGTAAGCAACAATAGGAAGGACTGGGTAAAGAGACTAGTTGAGGCCACCTGAGCCTATAATACAACATGGAAGACCACCATTAGATTTACACCCTATGAGCTGGTCTATGGGAAAAAGGCTTCGCTGTCCATTGAGTTTGAATATAAAACATTGAGGATGGCAAGCCAAATAGATTTGGATCTCAGTCATGCACATAAATAAATATTGTTCCATTTGAATGGCTTGGATGAATTCAGAATGCAGACCCTCCTACATATAGAGATAGTTCAGCTTCAGAGGAAGATCAGGCATGACAAACATATTAAAGAGAAGCAATTTCAAGAGGGCGATTGGGATTTATTATATGATTCTAGGTATAAAGACATCAAGGGTAAGCTAAAGACAAGATGGCTCAAACTTTATGTGGGGGAAAGATTCCATGATAATGGTTTAGTGCAAATCAGAACTATAGATGAAGAAGCCATTCCATTGCTTGTTAATGGACATTGATTGAAAATGTACAAGAGGCCTTTATCAAAACAAGAGTTCATTGACAATATCAATAAGATAGTAATGATGGTGGAGCAAGTTCCAGCTCCTCCCTCATCAGGTCATTGAAAAAAGATAAAAAAAAAAGAAAAAGAAAAAATAATAAGGATTCAGGTGAAAACCTCCATGAGGCGCCTGAGTCCCATCTTTGGGTTGAAAACCTCGTGAGGTGGCCCAATGATGAATAAAAAAATGAAAAAAGAAAAAGAAGATCCCTGGGTGAAAACCTTCCTTGAGGCGCCCAGGGCAAATATCTAGGGTGAAAACCTCTCTCAGGCAGCCTAGGTGTTTTTCAAAAATAGAGAAAAAGAAAAGAAAAAAGAAAAGAGAAAAAAAGACATAATTGTTATTTGCAGGTAGGCAAGAAAGACAATCAAGGAGAAAAGAGAAGATCCAAAGGGAGCCCTGCCTCACATATATTCATCTCCTCAACTCTTTACCATGCATCCCTCCATCAATTCCATTGTTTTTTTCACTTCATTGCTTCAATTCAGGCGAACACTATGTTTTCTACAGGATCCCCTGTATTCCTACAGGATACCCTAAAAACCTACAAGAAGCAATTCAAGGGTGAATGGTAGGTTGGTTAGGTCCTGTAGCAGTCTATCCCACATAATATCAATCATCAGTTACATGTCTTCACTAAGATGATCTAGACAGTAGACAACAGACAACAGACAACAGATAGCAGCCAATAGAGGAGGAAGAAGAATAACCATGCAACAAATAAACAACACAGCATATCTGATATTTGATAACTGCAACATGGCATCGATACCACATGTAAGTATCTCGCTCACTCACTCATATGCATAATTTGATCAAAAGTTGTAAAGGTTACGAGGTAGTTGGTTTATAAGTGAAAAAGTGGCCAGTTAACTTGGCCACCTTCATTCAGTCATCCCATACAAAACCAGGTGTCCTCTCACACGTGGCCGCAGTCAACTCAAAGACAGAGGAGGAGTAAGACAAGAAGTGGTTAAATATGAATCTACGAGGTGGAAGCTGATTACGAGGAGTGAGAAATAAAACATCGTTTGCATACATGCATGATGTTATCACAAAACCTAGCCCTGATAGGCTGCTGATCAGGGAGACTTTGTGTAACTCTTTCAAACCTACTTTTGGCTGAGGCTTAGCCTCCCCAACCTGAGGGCTCTCTCACAATATTAAAGATTTTGATAATGAATAAGATGGCTAACTCTATGAAACAAATGAACAAGTGTAAATGGTTGAAATGTAATTAGAAAATATTCATTGGGCTTATGGAGTCAAATATGCTTCAGTATGGCAGTAATGTTAGCTTTACATAGAATTCAGGGCATCTAGAATTCAACACATGGAGAATATATTAGAAACATATAGGACAACATAGTTTATAAATGTATGAAGGAAGTTAGAGCACAATCAGTGATTTCTAAGTAATCACACATTCATACCATTGTAAATACTGAGATGATGACAATACAATATATTTTGAACATTGAATTCCTTCTGATTCCTGAGAAGCAAAGCCAAATACTATATTACTAAAAACAGAGTCTTACACAAAGCTCAATATCAGAGTTTCTCAGAAAATTTCCAACACTTTGTACATTAGATCTTCTCCTATATATAGAGCTCTTTACATAACTAATATTTCTCCTCCAGCATGAGGGGAATTCGAATTCTTCTTATCATGACACCTATTGACACTTAAAACTAACTACTAAATGTAACTGATTGTTAACTGGTAGTGCTAGAGACCTAAAACAATTAGGAGTATAACTCCTCATCATGTTGGTAGTAGCATTCATTACAATCCAAACTCGTTCTCTGACAAATGGCCTTCTTCAGTTTAGCTATGGTGGAGGTTTGAAACTCTTTGCTGACCCATGATGCCTCATCTCCTTTCTGTTCCTGGAAATTAGGAAGCTATTCCTGTTTTTCTGCTTTTGGTCTCCACAAGGATCTTTGAAATCAATTATCCCTGTTGTTCTTCATAAAATTGAATTGGATTATCTTGTTTTTCCATATATTGTAGACTTTGCTCATATACACGTGGTAAAACACAACTTCTTTAATGCTGCCTGAGCATTATGAATCAATACTGGCTATGAAATAATGACCACTTATATAATGTATAGCTTATAGTTCATGGATGTCCTCCCCTCACTTGATTTGTCTTTGCTAGACACTTATACTTCGTGAATGCTCCTTTTCAGACACTCCTCTTCAAACAAAATTTCCCTTTGTTTTTCAAAAATGGTCCATCAAATCACAATATGCAGCTACAGCAGTTTCATAGCACGCTATGAAAATGTTGTGCATTAGGCATCACCTACAGCAGTTTCGTAGCGCGCTACGAAACTGCTGTGTAATTTCAAAACATAGTTTTAAGACCAAAATTTAACCTTTTTGAGTCCTTCTTTTTCTTGAAATGGCTTTCTCCATCTGTCATGAAGCCGTTCAAAACTGAATATAATAGACACCATTCTTCAAGGAAAACTTTCAAAATGTAATCTATCAAAATTTAGGACTTAGCCTTATTTGCTGTGTGATTTATTTTAGCTAAGGATGTCCTTCACACTGGCTTAGTTGTGTCTTTAGATCTTCAATTTTCCTCTTCATAATTCAAATTCCAGCCCTCAATTTTGTATTGACCTTTCTGATGTATCTTGCTTCTTTTATTGCAGGGACTGTCCAGGTGTAGTATTGAGCATGACAATTTACCACTTTGGGTATTGAAATCATTTTATCTTCCCACAGAGCCTCCATTTTATTGAAATAAGCTTCCTTTATTGCATGTTTTCTTGAGGTTTTTCTCAGTTTGGTAATTTCAAGATTTGCCAAATTCAATTTTATTTTCAACTCTTCAAAACTACATTCTTCTTGTTGAGAGCTGACTGCTTTACCTTTGCCGTTTTTATGCAGCTGTGATGATGTTTCTGATGCAGTCATAGGTCCTTCATAAGATCTTCTTACCTCCCCCATTTCACTTGCTTCTGGCAGCGCCTCTTGTATCTTTTTTGAACGCCTTGTCCTAGGTCTTCTTATCTTAAAAACAAATTCAGAGACCTGATCATCAAATTCGAGCTTTTTAGAGGTTTTGGCTCTTTTGGTTTTGCTTTACCCGTTTCTATCAACTTTGCTCAAATTAGAGGAGATTCTTCAATGTCAATTGCTTGAAGCAAATCATTCAAACTTCCTTTTGAAACTGGGGTTGCCTCGGTACCCACTATCTTGCCCTTTTCTTTAGCTAACTGGCTCCTGGTTACTCTTCTTTGGACCGTTTCCCCTGTGAATTGTTCTTGTACTCTTTCTTTGACCTGACCTTTATTTTTTTGTGCCCGTTGGGGTGTATCTCAGATTACTAGTGGTCTTGTGGGCTCCTTTACTTGCTTCCTAGCTTTCAACTTCACGAATCTCCTGGATCTTGTTTCTGCACAATGACTAATTGTTGGTGGAGAAATCTTCGTAGCCTGAGGACTGAGACCAGTTTCATCCTTGAAGCCAAACATAAACATGAACATGGACCACTCTCTATCTATTTTCTAGAGCTCATGCAAAACGATCAACTTGACTAAGTCGTGATGAAACAACGAGGTCTCACAGGCTTCCTTCTTCAACTGAACCTTGTCACACATTTTGCCCAAGCTACGAAACAAATAGAAAGGCAAATCAAGAGATATCTTTCCAGTGAAATGAAGCAGAAGCTTGAAGTGATAAGAATACACCTTATGATACCTCCCTTCACAGGTGAAGTATCTTAGTATGCATGTAAGTAAATTGGTATATGAATCTTTGACAAAACTCCTCGGCACTGACCTGTTTA
The DNA here is from genome assembly GCA_000404065.3 of Pinus taeda. Classification (NCBI taxonomy): domain Eukaryota; kingdom Viridiplantae; phylum Streptophyta; class Pinopsida; order Pinales; family Pinaceae; genus Pinus; species Pinus taeda. Next base: position 67,122 of record APFE031465324.1, on the reverse strand, counting down.
AATATGAATCAATGAACTCTGGCTTCAAAAATTCCTTGCATGGAGTCATATCAAACTTGAAATTTTTGAACCACCTCTCTTGTCCCCTTGGAATTTTAGTGACTACAGATATAACCTCTGGGGAGATGGGTAATTCGAGCACCCCAACTTTCGAATTCAATCCTGTGAAATTTAAAGCGAATTCCCTGGTGACTTGCATGTGACCTTGTTGAAGTTTCTCACAAAATCTCCAACAACCAACCTGTTTGAAGGCTTGTTCAACTTCATTTTTCTTTAGGATAATATCTAAGCCTTTCGGGTTTGTTCCTCAGACACCTGCCTAACCTATGATCTTTCCTTTCTGTAGACCCCTCCATGGAATTCCTGCAAAGTGACAATTAAAGAAGCTTGCACCGTCTTAATCTCGAACACTGCCTCGCTTGAAATGGATAAGCTGCCTCGCTCGAAATCGATAAGCTGTCTCACTTGATCTTCAAAAGAATTCTAATTTGAACACCTGCCAATTTTCTCCTCACGCATGAACTCAAACATAATCATGACTATGAACACTCGACTCTTTTTCGAAACTTGCAACCTGTGCATACCAAGACACCTAACGACCTAATGATGAGTATAAGCGGTTGAATTGATAGGAAAAGTGTATGGGCTGACAACTGATGATGTAAAAAACAAATAACGGATTTTGATAGATTTGACAGCTGGATGATATTTGTTACGAATCTGCACGAATCCCCGATTTCATAGCGCAGCCAGTGCAAATTCTGGGTTTTGCGCTACGAAAAAACCTAGACTGGGTTTTGCGCTACGAAACCTCCTAGACAGTTTCGTAGCACATAAGAACTTTGAAACAAGATTGACATATGGAACTTAAGTGTGTTGTAGGACCAGTGATGGGAAGAATGGAGTGTTAACCTTCTTTAACCATACCAACAAGACTCTTTTCTAGAACTTAGACACTAAAGCAATCATAAAAAAAAAACTAGACCAGGACTAACACTAAACCTTTGCAATAAAACTGATGTTCGGAATTTAGAAATTGTTTCTTAAGTGATAACACATGCATTCCACCTCCTGAAAACTCCCTCACTCAAGCCGCCCTTATAACTCTGACCACCCATCAGAAGCAAGGATCCATGATTCTGCAAGAGAATTTCTATAGGAGCATGCACAAGAATTCCTACGAGAACAGTCTACAGGAGCAGTATACAGGATACACAAATGCAATCTACAAAATAGGCAGATAGGGGTTCAAGAGGGAATATCATGAGAATTACCCACTGCCACCATTATAAAGAGGTAGGATCTAAAAATCCATCCCCATTTACAAGAAAATGAACTATAAATTCTTTAAAATCTAGTGGATATAACAACTGTGGAAGGTGAATTACATACATAGGAAACTCTCTTTTCTCTTGAATTTAAAATTCTTGTGTCAAACCTCTCATTTCCTCCTCAAGCCTCATAAGAAAGATGACATGAGGGTTTAATAGGAGAGAACCCACAAACACTGTGAGGATAAAACAAAACCCCCAAGTGCTTGAAATCTTTATAAGACACTAATGAATGGGTTTTTTCGAAAAATTCATAGCGTATGATGATGAGGTGGCTCAAGAATTTTCTCATTCCCTCACTCCACACAACAGAATCCATGCCACTATTATAGTTAGAGGTCTCACTATAGATCTCACCCCAGAGCTCATTAGTAGGGTCACCACACTTCCCCTAGGAATTCCATGAAGAAAAGAAGACAAAGCAAACAATTAGGTGGCAAAAAGGAAATTCTTTTTAGAAGGTGAAGAACCCATAAAGGATAAAAATGGAGTAAGGATAGATAGTCTACCATACCCATGGAGTGAGGTAGGCTACCAACTCATCAAATATATCTCATTTGAGGGTAGATATAGTGTTGTTTATGGCTACCATTTTAGGATGCTTGAATAATTAAGATTTGGGGTAGAAACACCAGTTCACCAAAGATTCAACATACCCCATTTCTTGATGCAATCACTCATATACTCCAGCAACAAAGTAAAGGAAGGGAATTCCCAAAAATTGGTTCACCATGGGTTGATAAGGATCCTCATTGAGGATGCCCTCCAAAACCTCAGGATCCCTATAACATGGTCAGTCTTCAGAGACTTACTAGCAGAGGATGACATCAAAACCCTCACCTATAATGTTAGTCCTTTAGTTAATGAGGTGGAGGCAAAACAAGAAGAAAAATATACAAAGCTAGATGGGGATGAGATGAATGAAGAAGAAACTAATACATAGGAACATGATGAAGCAGAAGAAGAAGGAGGACAAGAGAAGTAGGATGATGCTGAAACAGAAGAAGAAACGAAAGAAGAAACTGATGGAGATGAGAAATAACAACAAGAGGAAGAAAATAAGAAAAACAAAGAGGAAAAAGGCATTGAAACAAAAGGGGAAGAACACAAGGAAGAGTCACCTAGGGTGTCTCCAGAGGCCCCTATGAGGGAGGCAACAACTACCCCACTGCTCTCAGCACCCCAGTCAAGCAAAAAGGGAAAAGAAGGAGGCAAACCCCTCTATATTTTAGAACAAGAAAGAGCACAAGAATCAAACAAGAGAAGCTCAAGGAGATGGACAAAGAGCTGAATGGCTTAAGAGACATAGAAGCAATAATGAGAGATCAACTTCAGAGGGAAAATGCATGGCTGAGAGGACAACTTCAGAAAAGGGAAAACTAACTAACATGTATGCCAACCTCTCCTTGGAGGCCATCCAGTATAGGATTCCAACTAAATCCTATTCTCTTTACCTCAAAGAACAATGGCTGCAACTTCATATTAAAACACTAGCACAAATGGGCACCATGCCATTTCAGGACTACATGTAGTTTATTGGTCTTTATGATCAAATTACACTAGAGGATAGGGCCAAAACGGCTTAGTTTTACTTGCACAACATGGCCCTCACAGACATTAATGTTTGGGATCCTAATGCCAAGCTAGGAGATCTACAATTAATGGCTTTGGAATCATGGATGAACCATTAGGAGTCAAGGGCTGGAGAGATGAAAAGAATATTGGCCACAGAGAAAAATGAACCTCTTTTCAACAGATCTGAACAATCAAATCCCATGGCCCTAATCAACAACCATAATCTAATTGCCAATGATCCTCAGCTGGAACCTAGATATCTTGCTGCCTAAGAGAAAGCAGTTTCACATTTTGAGGATATGTTTAGGCTACTAGGAGATGATAGTATACATGCCTGCTCAAGGAGATGGAACACACTGCCCCACAGCTTGAAGATTAGAGAATATCACTTCCCTCAAATGTTGGGAGAGTCACTCAATAGGACACCTATGTATAAGCAATCAATGCGAAGGTTGAAGGTCAATTGGGTAAGCCTAAAACTCAGTCCACCACTACTAATAAGGATGCTAGAAGGGAGAAAAGAAGAAGAGGAAAAGAGGTAGTGGGAAGAAGTAGAAAGGAAAGCAGGATTCTATGCACAAGAAGAAGAGACCACATCAGAGTCATGGAATTTCAGAGAGGCTACCAGAGCCATGAAGGATAGGGACATTGACTAAGTTGCTCAGAGGATGAGCAACACTTTCAGTAGGGGGGTGATGATGAGCCTCATCATTGGGTAATTATATGGGCCCTAATTCACCTCCTAGCTTAGTCAAACCAACTATTCTCACAACTTATTGCATACTTTTGATTATATTTTGCTTATGAGATGAGTTAGAGTTGGATCTTTTGCTTTGTGGTCTAATGTGCATGTAATGCAGGATTAAAGGATAAAAGCAAGGAATTTTAGCAAATATCTTGGTCAAAACTCAAATGGGACAAGCGAGAGGAATTATAGCAGGGAAATCCTCCTCATTTTCTACCCCTCCATTCGAATATTCCTCCATTAGCTCGGAGTGCAACCAGCCAAATCATGAGGACTAGAAGGCAGTCGAGCAAGTGAAAGTCAAAGCACCAGTATATCTCGAGTTTGGGAGCTGAGCCTCCCTAATTTTAAGGAAGTTGTTGGTCAGTCGTATAAGTAGAGAGGCCTAGGACCTTAGTAGGATTCAGACTTTTGATTGTAAAACTTTACTTTATTTTCGAGCTGCAAGACTTGTGGTAGTTGTTCATGTAATCCATTGTTTTTGATAATAAGAATGAGTTTTGTTTCGAGGTAGTGCTGAGTTAACTCAGAGGGTTGAAGCTCCTGGGTTAGGGCCCAATCCTAGCAGCTAAGGATCCTTTTTGTTGTACATGTATGTTAGCGTAGATTCATGGTTTAATCGTTCATTTGCTTAAGTAGTTGTGTTTCCATTACAACAGGGTAGCACATAGATTCATGGTTTAATCATTCATTTGCTTAAGTAGTTGCATTTCCATTACAACAGTATAGCGTAGATTGGTTGTGTTTTAATTTTCTTTTGTTTGTGCCTTTTTCTTCAGTCATCAGGTTAGCAAGGATTATACCCATCGATTTCCTTTCACAACAACCCTGACCAACCACCGTCAACCGTGTTGCACATAGCTTTTTCGTATTCATTTAAACATTTGACTTTATATGCTCTAAATCTCCACCGTCGATCTCTCTAGCTTGATCCAATGACTATCACATCGTCTCAATACTTTATGTGCTCCAAATCTCCACCGTCGATCTGTCTAGCTTGATCCAACGGCTATCGCACAATCTCGCGAAGATTCTTGACCTACCGATATCTGCCCAAGAGCACGCGAGAAAAGTGGTTTTCTCATGCTACGTGTCACCCAGTTAGGCTAATTGCGTAAAATTTTGGAATTCTGCTTATAGCCTTGAGGGCGTGTGAGAAACTGTTTACTGCCTACGGAAACCTGCTCCATCATTCTGCACGTTTTTTGCCCTTCTATCTCCACGTGACTTGATGCGATCCACCCATCTATTCACTTCATCTCCGCGATGAGATCTTTGCCATTCTTTGCCATTCATCTCCTGTTTAACCTTGTTCATCCATCTATTCACTTAACCTATGCGATAAGATCTCCGTCACTCATCTTCCGTTAGTCATATTCGTTCATCTATTCACTAAATCGCTTGCGATAAGATCTTCACCGCTCAACTTTTGTTAACCCTGTTCGTTCATCTATTCACTAAATCACCTGCGACAAGATCTCCGCCATTCATCTTTCAATTAGTCCTGTTCGTCCATCTCTTGACTTAACCTCTCGCAATAAAATCTATGCCATTCATCTTCCGATTAGTCTTATTTTTCCATCTATTCACTTAGCCTCCCGCGATGAGATCTCTGCCATTCATCTTCCGTCAATCTTATTCATCAATTTATTCACATAATATTCTATGATAAGATCTCCATCGCTTATCTCCCATTAGTACTGTTCCCGATCGATGCAACGGTTCCTATGCACTTCTGCTTCATTACGTCCTCCTTTCATTGATTTCGATCTTCGCTTGCTATTCCGCTTGACTCCTTGCATGCTTGATTTTACCAAAACACCAAAAACGTGAAAAAAGACTTATTTTAGTTTCCTTGCTTACACATTAGTTTGGTTTGATTCTCTTTACTTCTGTAACTTAGATAGCAACATTAGGTCAGTGTTGATTTAGCAATTCTACTTAGTTTAGTTGTTTAAATGGTTAATTAGGATATGGTGTGATTTAGCATTACATGTTGTTTTCTTCATTATTGTAGTAGAGTAGCTCTCTTAGAATAGATTTGCTCTTCTTCCATCAAAGAATCAAGCTTCTTCTGACTCTATAGAAGTTTGGCTTGGAACCCTTGGGGTCTCTTGCCAAATGAACAAGTGACAACAGGTAGGACTTTCACTTCTACTTGTGCATATAGCATTGTCACCTCCAAGTTTGTATGAACCCCAAGTTGATAAGTAAAGATGGTAGCCGAGGAGTTACAACATCCTTGTTGCAATACTAGCACTCATTAATAGTATTGCCAACATTTGCTTCTCATAAATAGATTTGTGTAAAACATTTCCCTTGATAGGATTAATTTCAAAAGCAATGGGTCTTCCTTATTACATTAAAACAACACCAATTCCATTTCCTGAGGCATCACATTCCACCATAAAGGTTTTGTGAAGTTTGGAGTAGTTAAAACTGGAGCTTGGCACATTGCCTCTTTAATATGATCAAAGGACTTAGTTTCTTCTAGAGTCCAAAAAAAATAATCTTTCTTCAGCATCACATTCCATTTCCTGAGGCATCACATTCCACCATAAAGGTTTTGTGAAGTTTGGAGTAGTTAAAACTGGAGCTTGGCACATTGCCTCTTTAATATGATCAAAGGACTTAGTTTCTTCTAGAGTCCAAAAAATTCATCTTTCTTCAGCAATGTTGTTAGAGGTTATGCTATTTTCCCATAATTCTTAACAAACTTGTGATAATAACCTGTCAACCCGATAAATCCTAAAAAAATGCTTTAGGGTTATGGGAATTTTCCATTCCTTGATGGTTTTAATTTTGTTAAGATCTATCTTAGAACTGTCATGAGATAAAATATGACCCAAATATTCCACCTCCTATACTCCAAATAAACATATGGACGTTTTTGCATACAATTGTTTCTCCTTCAATAGTTTGAGCACCCCTTCAACATGTTGAACATGCTCCTTCCAATACTTCTTATAGATTAGTGTATCATGAAAAAATACTAACACAAATTTTCTAAGGAAGGGTTTGGAAATGGAATTCATCAAACCTTAAAATGTGGAAGGTGCATTAGTAAGGCCAAAAGGCATGACCAAAAATTCATAATTACCTTTATGAGTTTGGAATGTTGTTTTCAGAATATCTTTAGTGTTCATTCCAATTTGATGATATCCTGAACGAAGATCCAACTTGGTGAAGTAAATTGCTCCACGTAATTCATCCAACAATTCATCAATGATAGGAATGAGAAATTTATCTTTAATAGTGAGATTTTTGAGCTCCCTATAATCCAGATGCATATGCCATGATCCGTCCTTTTTGTGTACCAATACTACTGGAGTAGAGAAAGAACTTTGACTAGGTCGAATTATACCTGCCTCTAGCGTTTCTACCACCGTACGTTCAATTTCATTGTTTTGGGCATAGGGATATTTGTAAGGTCTAATTTTTGTAGGAACACTTCCTGGAATCAAGTGAATAGCATGACCATCATCACGAATAGGTGGGAGGCCTTTAGGAGTCTCAAATACTTCTGAATGATTGTCCAAGGTTCTTTGGAGATCTGGAGAAACATATGATTTTGATGTTTGAACATCTGGTGAGAATAATTGTGCAATTATGCCGCATTGTTCTTTCTTCAAAAGCTTTGTCATGCCATTAGAGTTGATTATCTTCCCTAGTTTCCCTGCGATTCCCTTTAATTCAATTTCCTTTCCTTCCCATGAAAATTTCAAAAAAATGTTCTTGAAAATTAAAAGTTATCATCCCTAAATATTGTAACTATTGGACTCTTAATACGACATTAATGCAACCCATTGGAATGGAAAGCATTGGACCATTCAATACATATTCCCCCATGGTTAGATTGATATTATAACACTTGAATAATTTATAGTTCTTCCATTTGCAACCATCACTTGACACTCTGGTGCTGGATATAGAAAGTAATTCAATTCTTGGTTATCATACAATGAATAAAATTGTGGTTACTACCAGAATTGATCAACACTATTAACATTCTTTTCTTGATAAATCCTTCTATCTTTAGAGTTTGAGGAGTAGTAGTTCCTGCCAATGCATTACAATATATGGTCAGATTCATTTCTTATTTCTTTAGGGTTGGTTCCTGGTGTATATCTTCTTCTTTTGATGTTTCTAGTTCCTTTTCTTCATCCTCTTCACAATATATGTAAGATAATTTCTTCTCAGCACACTTATGACCCTTATAGTATTTTCTACAACTGTAATAAATCCCTTTTGCTCTTTTTTCCTCTAGTTGTTGTGGTGTCAACCTTATAGGTTGTGGGAGGCTAGGAGAAACAACACTTCCATATTTATAGTTGTGAGTGGTAGAATTCCTTGTTGCCATAATTTTGTTTTCAACTTTTCTTGCCACCTTGAATATCTTCTCCAATGAATTAGGTTCTGTTGTGCTCTACAAACAACCCCCCATTTCATATTATTTTTATTCATGAAACATTAAAATGTGAAATGGGTCCCTTTAAAATAAAGTTGATATCAATACTTTTACTTAACAAAAGGTCCGATAATTAAATGAGCGCTTTATAAAAACCCTTTTCTAAACAATATCCATTTAAAAGAAATAAAGCAAATCTTCGTCATTGCGATAAAGCGATCGCAAGATCGCATATCGCAATGACATGAGGGACATATAAAATGGCACAAGGCTTTCCCCCGATGCGATGAGCTATCGGCGATCGGCGATCGGCGATATCCAATGCACAACTAAAAATGCCCCATACCATTACCCCCGATGCGATGAGCTATCGGCGTTCGGCGATCGGCGGGTCCCCTTTGTTTCAGTCTCAACGCACATAAGCCTTTCGCCGATGCGATATCGCATTCGGTGATCGGCGGTACTCGATGCACATTGTTAAGGCAGACTTGTCATAACCCCCGATGCGATGCGATAAGGCACTGTTTTCGATAAAAAGCCGTTAAAATGATTGGAAATCTCAATTTACTCATATTTAAGGCATAATCACTCCCGCTCAGCCGCCAATACGTCCATTGCATGCTTAAGGAGATTTCTCGACCGAATAATGATATAATGAGCATTTATAAGGTGGCAGGTTTTATACGGCCATTTAATGGATTCAAGTCGTAAAATCTTTCCATGAATTATCTCCGCGCCCGTTTTAAAAAAGCTGAATATATTGTTGTGCATCTATTCATTTGTTATCAATTGCAAGTTTATATCACTATCTCTCTGTGTTACGCGCAATTGCCTCTCTGTGCAGAATTCAGTCATAGACAGGAGTTCGGGCATGATGGGTAAGAAGTCTAAGAAGACCGCAGGTGCTTCCAATCCACCAGTCACAGGACAAGCCGCTGCAAATAGCAAGAAAGGCCTAATATCTGATACAACATGCACAGGCCTTACCAGAGTAACTTGGCAGGGCACTTATGACTTAATTGAGGCTGAGAAACCAAAGCAGACGGTAGCAGAAGCTACCGCGGATTCATTACGGAAGTTGGACTCCACTCTCAAGGATTTGGCTGATTCTTTCCTTCATAGGATAGCAGCCAGGGAGCAAATTCTCCCATACACAGACGTTGTGCGATGGGCGATTGAAGAAATCCCCATCATGGACAGAACTTTTAGCACAAGAGATGGAAGGATTTTCAGATCGTTCAAGGCAGAAGACTTGAGGCAAATGTATCATTTGCCCGAGCCACATAAGATATACAACAACGCCTTCCTGGAGAAGTTTGCAAGTGAAAATGAGATTGAGTCCGAACCTATCAAGGATTGGAGGCAAAATCCGAACAAACATAAGCACGAATCTTCCGGTAAGTACTCGGTCGATTCTTTGGCTTCTCCTTATTGCTATGCGGGTATAATGATGTGTAGATTATGGGGTTTACACGACTTTGCTAGTTTTACCATTGAAATGGTTCCTCTGATGGAGGCGGCAGTGAACAGCATAATTATGGATTGGGATACTATCCTTTCGGATAAGCTAGCAGTAGCTGTTCGTGACTTTAGGAATAAAACTATAGTCACTGAAAGGAAAATTCCCCCATTCTACAATAGTACATATATCCTAGATACCTTATGTTTCAATTCCGAATTCCCTATTCTTGGTTGGAGGTGGACTGCACAGGACCCCTCGCCCATTCATATATATCACCGAAAGTTGTGGAAGTCATCCTATAAAAACCATTTGTATCAGATCTGTAATGGCTTTATGGTTCCCATCTATTATTCCATTTTTGATAAGCCCATTTCAAAGATTTCCCACCAAGCCTCCTTTGATTTGCCAGCAGTGGCTAGTTGGTTTGGAGAAGAGCATTTTACCTATATCAGAGTCTTCGGCAGCCAAGCCAATCCTCATGTCCTCCCCTTATATGTTCCTGATAAATTGCTAGCAAGGGAAATTGCATATCAGATTACAGCTGAGAGTACTACACAGACTCTCAGAAAGGAAAAGAAAAAGGGCTGGCCTACTTTTCCCTTAAGATGTGGTGTCTTTACCCTGCATGATCTCAAACATGTGGAAAAAGAAGCCACAAAGATCCAATCTTTAGCTTTGGCTACTATCCCGAATAGGGCATTTGACCCAAAGCGAGTTGCCCATGCCGCATTAGAACATGCCAAATTAACAACGTTTAAACATCAAGAAGATATGTTCGATGACATGTTCTCTTCAAGTGAAACAATAGGTCAAGCCAAAGAACTCGCCAAGATGAGATACAATGATGAAGGGTTAACTGAGTTTAATAAACTTAGAGAGCAGAGGTTGCAAACTCCGCCTCTAGATTTATTAGCGCTAACCCCAGCGGCATCATCAAGCGAGCCTGGTCAGCAACAGACAAAGGAACCTCCTGCTACAACAAAAGATCATGATAAGGAGCGGGAGGAACAACAGAGGAAAGAGCATGAGGATAAACATCGAAGGGAACAGGAGGAGCAACAGAAGAAAAAGCAGGAGCAATTACAGAAGGAGTCTCAAACTAAACAGACCACCACCAATACCAATGTGGATACTACCACAGACCCCAAATTGCTTCAGGAATGGCAGCAGTTTGATTCTATCATCAGTGGAGGAAAAGGCTGAAAAAGTACAGACACTCCTAAGACCAACGATATGCAAGATGACACTTCATCTCAGGTTCTAAGTGGAACCAGCGGCCCACCTAAATCTAAAGATATTGAGATAATTCCGAAAGATCCCAGCGATCAAATCATTCTACAAGTAGAAGATATTCCTCCATTGGATGTTTTCTATAGCCCGAGGCATAGAGAAGTGGTAAAGCGATCAAGGAAAAGACGAAGGCTTGATCAACCTTCTATCTTTCCAGAGCAAACGGTCACAGGTAATGTAGTATGGAAGGAGAAACTAGACCCCTCCGATGATCTAACTAAATTGTCACAGTATGCTGGAGCTTATTCAACAACAACAATCGACAAAGCATCGGAGGTAAGTCTTTTATTAAAGACTAAAGACCAAGAAATCTCCACATTACAGACAGAATTGGCCGAAACAAAGCAGAGAGAAGCGCAAGCAGAGGAGCAGTTAGCGACACAAAAGCAGAAGGCAGCACAAGCAAAAGAAATGTTGTTGGCACAACAGCAAATGAATAATTAGTTGGCAATTGGAGGCAGAGGGCAGAGAAGCAAAGGATCGACCAGAATGCGATCCAGAAACAAAACAAATTAAGGGAGGCATTGGAAAAGTTGAAAGCAGCGAACGAGCAAATGGTGAAAACCAAGGATGAGCAAATCGCTCAAATAACATCGCAGCTAGAAAAGATAAAAGGAGATTCGCAGGTGATAGAGTTCAGGAAAGAAGCATCATTAATAAAAAATGCGCTAATATCGCAAATCAAACTCTTGTGTCAACAGATCGCTCAAGCGGAGCCACTTTGCGAATTAACTATATCCATAAATGAGCAGGTAGAGAAAGCTAGGGATGACTTGAATCAAGCCGATGAGGCTATTACTGCACATCTTGAATGGCAAGATTCGAATTGGGAAAAGCAGCCAATTTTCCCAGGATACTTGAGGTTCATAAAGATATACTTTTCACGGAATGGCACACTCAGGTGTTAAAAGCAGAGAGAGCAGCTTCAATATGTAGATCAACTTCTAGCAATTTAGTTGATTTAGTTAACAATACTATCTACTTAGCAAACATGATTTCCCAGTGTACACCAGGAAAGATTACAACAACAAATGCATTGGAGAAATCATGTTATGCTAAGTTAGAAGGCAGAGGAAGATTAATCACCGGGATTAATAGTTTAAACATGGAAACATATTGGCACTTCCTAGTTAAACCACATACACAAAGAGCCACCCTGAAGTGTTTAACAGATGCCATCGAGTGTATGATTCCCGACATTCAAGATGCCACCTATGCTACCCAGCTCAGATCGCGCCTCAGCAAACCTCTGGAAATTGAGCCAATGCTTGCAATAAATTAGCTAAGATTCAAAGGAAAGCAGCCGACTCAATGAATCACCCTCCAGCTCACCAGATCGCTAAACAAAATAAGAACAAAAAGTTATTGATATCAGTTTAAGTAGCATTTCTGTTTAAAATATATTTAGATTAGTATTGTATTTATAGACCCTTTCATGTTTTTAGAAAGGGTCATAAAATTTTGTAAGAGACTTAACAGACTGAAGTTTGCACTACTGTGCTTAAACCCATACTCTTTTATGAAACCCGACCAGCTGTTCTTACTTTAATGAAGGAATTGCTTTATACAATTGTGCACTATTGTCGTTGATTGAAGAATGTTTATGCATTAAGGGAAGAACTACACATAGCGATTGATATCTGGGAGTGGCAAGCAGCTCATAGGAAAGAAGCATCATTGATAAACAATGCGCTAATATCGCAAATTAAACTCTTGTGTCAACAGATCGCTCAAGCGGAGCCACTCTGCGAATTAACTATATCCATAAATGAGCAGGTAGAGAAAGCTAGGGATGACTTGAATCAAGCCAATGAGGCTATTACTGCACATCTTGAATGGCAAGATTCGAATTCGGGAAAAGCAGCCAATTTTCCCAGGATACTTGAGGTTCATAAAGATATACTTTTCACGGAATGGCACACTCAGGTGTTAAAAGCAGAGAGAGCAGCTTCAATATGTAGATCAACTTCTAGCAATTTAGTTGATTTAGTTAACAATACTATCTACTTAGCAAACATGATTTCCCAGTGTACACCAGGAAAGATTACAACAACAAATGCATTGGAGAAATCATGTTATGCTGAGTTAGAAGGCAGAGGAAGATTAATCGTCGGGATTAATAGTTTAAACATGGAAACATATTGGCACTTCCTAGTTAAACCACATACACAAAGAGCCGCCCTGAAGTGTTTAACAGATGCCATCGAGTGTATGATTCCCGACATTCAAGATGCCACCTATGCTACCCAGCTCAGTTCGCGCCTCAGCAAACCTCTGGAAATTGAGCCAATGCTTGCAATAAATTAGCTAAGATTCAAAGGAAAGCAGCCGACTCAATGAATCACCCTCTAGCTCACCAAATCACTAAACAAAATAAGAACAAAAAGTTATTGATATCAGTTTAAGTAGGATTTATGTTTAAAATATATTTAGATTAGTATTGTATTTATAGACCCTTTCATGTTTTTAGAAAGGGTCATAAAATTTTGTAAGAGACTTAACAGACTGAAGTTTGCACTACTGTGCTTCAACCCATACTCTTTTATGAAACCCGACCAGCTGTTCTTACTTTAATGAAGGAATTGCTTTATACAATTGTGCACTATTGTCGTTGATTGAAGAATGTTTATGCATTAAGGGAAGAACTACACATAGCGATTGATATCTGGGAGTGGAAAGCAGCTCATATGGTATTTCTATCTATGTCTAAAGTCATTCTGTTTATGTGAATTGTTATGTAATTATTCTTGCTATCGTTGATTATATGCATGCGCTATAACAACAAATCTTATTCATTCCACTATTGGGTGTTTAGTGATGTGCCTTTACTTTTAAATCATGTATATGATAATGATATGAATGTATAA